>JAGTTH010001410.1:0-33877 GCA_022606485.1 Agraylea sexmaculata | reverse complement strand
TTACAATGATTGATAGAACAATACATCTTTGGAAATAGACTTAGGTGTACAGAGTGTTTACATCTTTTTACCTATAACTAACATGAGAATGTTTTATTTAAATTTGACATGAGTAATAGTATTTAATTATAGAAAGAATTGGAAAAAAATAAAAACCCATTTACAAATTTGAAGAATTATAAATAATAACAATGTTAATTTTGATAGAAGTAAAAACAATTAGTAAATTTTAAATTTAATTAAATATGGGAATTTATATATTATTATGAAATGGTAAAATGTTCACAAAAAAGCCCCATACCATTTTTTGGTATTGTTCAAAAAAACTTTAGTTTACAAATAGTATTCAAATGGATTGAGGTATTAGTAAGACTTAGTAGAATGTAACAAAATATTTAATTATCAGATTAGAGAAGAAATCATTAGATTAGAGAAGATATCATCGATATATTAGCAGGACGTATTTTAAATATCAAGATGGCGGACCAACCAGATGAGCTAGACAAAGGCAACACTAATTGTCTCACTCAGACTCGTCTACTTGGTCCGCCATCTACTTATTTAAATATCCAGATATCAAATTATTCCATGTCTGAAAAATATAAATATAAAATTTTGGCATATTGGAGTAGTGGAAACAATCCAAATATGCTAAGGGTCGTGATACAACAAAGTTTATTTTATATTTCATAAATATTACAATTTATTTATTAAATTTGCATTTCAAATTGTTCATATAATACAAAACATCTTATGAATTAGATTCAAGTGTACAGAATATATAAATATTTTACCTATAACTAACATGAGAATAACATTTTTATGTAAATAAAAAGTACGGGAAATCGAATAAAAACCCCATTAACAGATATGAGGATTAATAAACAATAACAAGAATACACTCAAAATTAACAAAATTACAAATTATTATGCTTAAAACGAAATAACAGTCTGTTTGTGTAAAACCAAATTTGAGTTGAGTGGATTATTAGAAATTTTCACTTTATTTTCCAAAATAATATCAATTTTGGAAGTCCATTGTTAAAATGAACTTACCTTTCCACGAATCATATTTGGTTTATTTACATTACTTATTGTAATTTATTGGGTAACACCAAAGTTATATATTTAATATAAAATAATATAATTTGAAATTTTCCGGAGCGTGCGATTATGGACTTGTAGCAGTAAAAATGTATGATATTATTATTTCATTTAAAATGTGTGAATTTTCTCACATACGATACATTTCCAAAGTGAATTATTGAGCGTGATAGTATGAAATATGCATTTTCATTGATATTTACATAATTGATAGTTGAAGCCTGTCTTGTTCACAAAACTCCCTTGATGACCTGTCTCCAGCATAAACCTCCTCAAAGCCATTCAACCCTATTGCATGTCACACCGAATCAATATTACACCGTGAAATTTAGGGGTGGCCATCTTATTAAGCCTGAATTAATTACAACATGTATTCTCTTGGTAGCTTGCTCTGTATAATCTCATTATCGTGTATACCTACATACATTTAGTTTGCTCGAATAATTACTAAGGACAGTGTATTACTATTATATTCAAACAGTCAATAGGGTAGTTTTTTAGACACAACAATGTAAACTTCAGTATACGACCATATCCCATTAATTATTTTTGTGATGAATTTTTTATTTTTTTATTTTATTTAATAAGAGAAAACAGTTCTCTGGAATACCAGAGAACCTGCCCACCTGGGCGATCTCTTTTCCACCAATTCTGCCACCTATTATTGGGCTTGTGTAGACCTTATATATTTTTTTTTTTTTATTTTTTTTTTATTTTATTAAATAAGAGAAAACAGTTCTCCGGAATACCAGAGAACCTACATCTCTATCTGAAATTGTATATTAACATAATTCCTTATTCTAAGGCAAATTAGGTACATATTTACATATATAATAATGTACAAATAATAATAATATACAAAAAAAACGAAAATAAAGTGTATGTAAAAAAGGTAAAAAACTTAATATAATCAAAATTAATTAAATAGTAGTGTTCTAAGGATAAATTTAAAATCCGTGAGGGTGTTGTGAAAGATATCTACTTCAGGTAAGGAATTATTATAAAAGGACATGGATCGTCTAAAGAATGTATGGGACATATAATTAGTTGTTGCAAAATCTATTTGAAATGGAACCATAGAACGTGAGGAATTGCGAGGTACTCTAAATTTAATATTAGGTAATAAGGCTAATGAATCAATATAATTATTAAGAATTTTAAAAAGAAACAGAAGATTATTTATTAAAAAAAATGCCCTTTACCCAACAAAATTAGTTTGTGGAAAGTGATTTCTTATTTGAGCATATCTAAAGTTTGCTTCTCAATTATTAAATATATATAAATAGTTTATTTAATCAGCAATTTTTGAGAATGATTTTTTTAGACACAACAACTTGTTAATTAATTGTCTGTCGTTAATCTTAACTATAACTAGTTACACAGGTTAACGACTTAAGTACTATTACTATAACAGTATTCATTTTACTATACATAAAATCAGAGTAAACCTGGATCAAAGCGATTGATCTGGATTTTTTTTTACTTGAGCCGGTTTTGAACATATGACCACAGTAATTGTAGCCTTATCCATTCGAGCTATTACGTTGAAAACTTTTTTTTTAATAATTAATCATTTACCTTTACACGTATCTTTACCTTCTCTAAAGATTTCTAATTAGACTTCAATCAAAATCAGAATAAAAAATTATGATTAATGGAAGTTAAAATTATTTTCCAATTTTAAATTAAATCCAACTGAATGAGTAATTTTGTTTAATTTGGAGTAAAAAATATGTATAGCCAGTTGAAAATTTGATCGAAATTTGTTATTCTTAAGGCTTGCATTTTACTTTTAATTAGATATATTGATTTATAAAGGTGTATAATGGAATACGCTCCTTTTCTATTAGATGAATTTTGTAGATAAATTCAACATTTTATGTAGAGAATAATCGTTTTATATCCTGTTATGAGCATTTACCCGTTACCAAAGACAAAATTTCATAATTTTAATAAATATAGAATTTTTTACTCAATTATTTCGAAACTGACGATTTCAGTATACGCCCTTATTCAACACATCTCCTTAAATACCGAGGTGTTCTAACAAGATGTTCATTAAAAAAAAAATGTATGAATAACCAGCGTGATAGCTTAGGGGATATGTTGCGTGGCTACTTATACTGTGGTCATAGGTTCGAATCCCACTCAAGTCAAGAATTTTTAAATTGATTTGATCGGTTATTACGACTGGGAGATCGGGAATAATATTAATAAAATCCCGATCGATCGTCTTGATCCAGGTTTACTCTGATTTCCTGGATTGTAAGGTAAATACTGAGGCGATTATTAAGTCGGGCAGAGCCGCTCTGTCGGTTACCTGTGTAACTAGTAATAGTTAAGATCTCCGACAGACAATTATCACGTTGTTGTCTATAAAAAAACCCTCTCAAATAGACCCTTTCTAAAAATAAAAAAGCTCTTCGGAGCGTAAATAAATAAATAAATTAATAAATAAGAATCCAAACGCGCAGTGTGAAAATGTCCGACTGAACGCAGTAGTGTTCAATCGGTATTGATATATTGGTAAACTATAAAAAAAATTATACTCAAGTGGCAAGAACACGTACCCCTTTAATTAGCTTGTCTATTTTTACATATTTATAGCAAGTACTTTATATGGTGTATAACATAATATTGTAAGTAGAAAGCAGGTTGTTGCGTCACAGTACCGGGTGAACGAACGAGTCGGACATCGACCTGTTCCACCACAAACCTACAACCCACCCTTATATGTACGTCCACCCTTATCCACTATAATACAACCACCCTGAAAAGACTCGTTGTACACTTACCCCTGATGCTCAATTAATGTTACTTTAGGTCAGTTCACATACGACTGTAATGAACAAGTGCGGATATCGCAAAAATGCTTCTGAAAGTACTAGAATTTTCTACGACTCAAAATATTTTCAATTTATTTATATATGGTATTTTTTGATATTTTTGATTCATTTTGAAGCCTTTTATCTCAATTATAAGCCCCCCTTATTTTTTGTATTAATTAAACCCACGAAAGTGCGTTCTGGGGATTCCTAGGCGTGCGTCGCCGTAAATGTACAACTTAAAGACGGTAATAGAGTTGCTTTGCTGTACTTTTGATCAGTTTTTTGTTAATGAATGCCTCGCTCGAGGCTCAAACGAAGCATTAACTAACAAAAAACCGTTAATAAGTGTAGCTAAGTAACTCTATTATCGTCTTACGTACGGCGACGTGTGCGAAAGAAAACATTACTTTAACAGTGTCAAAATTAAATTATATACTATTATTTTGAAATTTTTTATTGGTCGGTCAATTAAACTACATGCTGATATTATATTGAAGTGTATTTAATTGACAATAATCCTGAATGATTTACTTTGTTACACTAATCACCTCGTTAAAGAAACGAACCTGCACTTATATGTACATTTGCCTTCATATATAAAGATTTAGTATTATTAAGTATATTTCTGAAAATCAATAGAAGCTGGTTTTGATGTGACGTTGTTATATTTATTTTCATGTTTTTTTTAATTTAATTCTAAACAACTTGGTAGTAATTTTTGAGTGTCTCGGCTATCGATTTTGGTGGTAAAGTTAGCATAACGTTTGCTTCAGTTCTGAAAGGGATATTCGAGATATTATTCAGTTTTGATTGAGTTTTAACCATCCATTCTAGTATAAGCAACACTGCGACTGCTTTTGATAGTTGCAAGACTATTATCGCGCGATTAACAGAACACTGAGCATTATTATAGTATTGACTGCCTGCGGTTTCATTTTTATTTTTTTACATTTTATTACATTACAGTATTCAAAAGTATGGGTGCAGTATTGCTAAGTATGTGGAGGCAAGTTTGTAGAGTGGATTATCAGCAAAAGAGGCTCTTATGAGCCAGTATGAAACTATCTCTACTACCTATTTTTGGATCAGCTGTCCCAAATACTACCAAGCCAAAGGTACTTGGTTTAATGACACCCCTCGTGTATATATGAATCTTTTTAAATTCGATACTTCATGCTCTAAAATGCCAAAACTCTCCCCATACAAGCAAAACTCCCCACGAACAATACACCAGATTAAAATTTACCACCTGACATTTTTACACGACAAAACTTTGCACTCACACGGTTATTTATTGATACATGCTTTGCAAAAACTGGAATAAAAAATTTAAATGGGCCCCACATATCCCCCAAGCCTAATTTCGTAGATAAAGCTGTCAATTTCCTCCTTTAAGGTTAAAGTTACTCTGAACTTATTGGCCAAAACCATAGACTACTAAATATTCTGTTTCCCCATGTAATCCAATTTCATATTCTATTACGTAAAATTTATTTTATTTATGCTCACATTGAGCATGACGACATAATCTTATATTATAAATAGAAATATAATAACATATGGTTATAATTTAAAAATCTAATATAAAAATCTCACACACCATAAGGTATAATATTTTGTTTGAAAAAAAAAGACATTAGCTTTTTGTAACGCTGGAAAATTCTTATTACATATTATTATCACCAATCACAGCCGTTTGCGGTAAATTAGTTCACCTTTGGGCTTGTCCAAATTTAGATATTGATTAAAAAATTGAACAACAATAACCTTTTTTATAGATTTGAATGGAAAAAAATATCATTTTAATTTTATCACAATTGGCAAAATGTCTTAGAATCCTTTAACTACTAGGAAAAATGCATATATGTAAGTAAATTAGATGAATAATTTTATTTATCGATGGCTAACCCAAGTTGTATATAAGCTAAAATGGCATATTAATAATAAATACTTGTATCAAAATATTTATTATATTATTTAATAATTTTTAAATTATTATTTGTTTATAACCCATCGTCATAGTAGGTTGTCAAAAATACAAAGATACTGTAATATTTCAGTCTGTCGCGGCTGTTTTCGTATTTTTATTGTTATTTTCATGTTTCACATATGTATTGTATTGTATTGTAATAAATGGTGCATTCACGAAAAGTCAGGTTTTTCGCATTCCATGCACTTTCCTAATAAATATTCTAGAAAACAAAGGCTTTAATACTTTCTGTGGTGGTTGCATCCTGTTCCTGTACCATAACGATCCTGTGGGAATTATAACTCAGCTTCTGTATCTTCATTATGCATTATCTGATCGAATATGTATCATAATATAATGTGTATTTCATTAATAAATAATTCAGTTAGGTTGTTTTACACTACCAAGTACAAGTTGATGTAAGTATCAATATGGCGGACCAAACAGATGAGTTTAACAAATGCAACACGTCTTATTATCTCACTCAGACGCCTCTGTCTGGTCCACCATCTTGATATAAATATACATAGGTACTTACTATTATAACTATATAGGTACTTACTAAAAATATGAATATACATATTGAAATACTCACAATGTTGCAAATATTCCTACTAATGTAATATTTATTCCATATTTTTATAGAGCAAATGAACTGAACTGAACTGAAGATTTAAGGTGAACTAACTTACCGCAAATGGCCGTGATTGGTAAACTTGGATTTATATATATACATACATATATATATATATATATATATATATATATATATATATATATATTTATTTATTTATTATAAGGAATTTTTATAACCAGCGTTAATGATAAATTCGAAATGGAAAAAGTTTAGTTTGCAGTTTACAAAACATACTTTTTCCAAGAGTTTTTTCAATATAATTAATAAAAATAATATTTTTCTATTAAAATTTTAATAAATAAAAACACACATTTTATTGCGTAACTACTTTGTTTTATGAGATTTTGAAATGATTGAATTTGGATTGAAAATGGTTGAATTTAATAAAAAAAAACATAATTTTAAATAAAATAGATTAACAATTCTCTATAAATTGGTTATAGAAATAAATTTATTATATACCTATCTAAACCTCGTGTTGTTATTTTGAGATTATGATATTGAGGTTTGAGAAATTATATAGGATGAATTTGATGTGAAAACCAATTCATTCTGTATCAAATCATAATAAACCCAGATTGCAAATTTATTTAAAACCACACACCTTATTCCCAGTTAGAAATATTATTAAAAAATATCCATTACTTGAAAGTAGTATTTTTGTCGCAATGCATCTGTTTGGTTATTCCATTTGTATGTTGAGCTGAAAACAGGAACAGAACTATGAATAGTGTACAAAATAGTGTACTTCTTTGGAAAGAGTCCTACATAATGCTATTATATTCCATACAAGACCTTCCATTTACATACAATGTCACTAAATATTATATCACTGAACAGCTAAATTATTTGTACGCTAGATTCATCGAATTTATATATTTTTTGGTACGTCTTGCATAAAAATTCTTCATTAACAACTCTCAACATATTTTAAAGTAGCACCTATTTTATTTCTGTTGAATATTATCTTGTCATTTAAACAAGATGCTGATGATAATAATGGTTTCCTTTGTGTACAACATGAGTACATAGCAGCCCATTAGGCTTCTAAGGCCTAAGGGCATATGGCAAGTACAACCGCAATCCGATACTCGATATGCGATTTGCAACCGTCTGCTTATTAAAATAGCCTCTCTTATTACACTAATATTATTCCAAATATATTCTTATTTATAAAACAAACAAAGGTACCTCACTACACATTTATTTTATATGGGTAAAACTAGTTGAATGGGGCAAAAGTATAATGCGCAACGGGTTGGAAATGAAAATTGCATGTATGGAAAAAGATGCGTTTGATTAATAAATTAGAGCCTTGTTATATAGTTTTGATATCATTATGATCAGCTAATAATCAATCAATAGTAGAGATAATAATTAGTTTAGCCAAGAAACCAGTGAATGCTGGAGGAAAATCAAGTGACTATTCTTTGTTAAATAAGATCCTGCAATGATATAAAAATAATAATTAATATAATTTATTAATATCCAAAACATGAAATACGAATACTTTAAAATACTAATATTAAAAAGTGCATAATAATAAACAATTTAGGTAATAAACTAGTTTTAAGGCTGATTCTCTAAAGCTGGCTCTAGTTAAGAGTTAAAATAGTAGGTATTTGAATTAGGTCATTTAAAATAGAGATTATATATATATATATATATATATATATATATATATATATATATATATATATATATATACCTATATATATATATATATATATATATATATATATATATATATACAAATTTTAAAAATGGGCATACAAACAGTGGCCACTAAGTCATTGATATACAGAGTGCACTTAAATTAATTGAGAATATGTTAAGTGGAGGTTAAAAAAATACCTTTACAGTTTGGGTACCGTTTTTTAATAAAGTATTAATTTGACATGACATAAAATAAGCTAAATTTTGTAACTTTTATGTAAAATAAGCTAAATTAAAATCTAATAGGCCCCTTGAAAGCCTCAATTAAATAACTACTAATATGTACGAGTATATGAAATTTGGCTGATTTAACAATGATTAATTGTGATCTTGAAAATGTTATAATGTTGCAGTAACACATTGATTAATGATTAGTGTCATTATTTATTGATTGTATTTCCGTTGGTAGTTATCTGGTTTGTCTTGAGGGCACTGTATAGTAAATGTGATGGGTTCGAGTCCTGGTGCAATAACCACTAACCAGACATACTCATACTTGTGAATATCGATGGGTTATTAACACAAAAGCTTATCTACTAACCACTGCATATTTGAGTCAAATAACGAAAGAAATATAATACATTATGAGAACGATTGTGTGATAAAAGCACAACAATACAGAGATAATTCGGTATGATGATATAGTAGTAGCAACGATATGATATAAATCGACAAATGTAGAACCGGGTTCACAAGTCCAACAATGGAGTATGAGTACATTGGAAAGGCTCTTGATGAAAAGGAGATACAGTTCAGGGGAAGTGGTTTCAAGTACTACAAGATTTTGATCATATCTGAGCCTCGGTAGAGAGAGAGTCTCCTATTATGGCAAATCCACTAACAACTACATTATCATCCACTTTCTGTTGATTAAATTTCTAAAAACTATGACCATGTCGGTTGTTTTAACCGATTCAAATATTTCATACTATGTCTAACACGCAAATTATATTATAATGGATTTTATTTTTACTATACGATTTCTTTATTAAATATAATTTGCATAACATTTTTTGAGACATTATGATTAGATGTTACAATATTACGTTTATAGACTTAGTCTTTTACTTTACTTTACTTTACTTTATTTTAATACGTAGTACAATCAATTTATATTTAAAATAATTGATAAGTCATAACATAATTTATGGGAAGAAAAAAAATACAAAAACCCACTTGTATATATATATATATATATATATATATATATATATATATATATATATATATATATATCATCATAAGCACTCCAGTTCAGTGATGAACCAAGGCTTCCCGATATATATATATATATATATATATATATATATATATATATATATATTTCATAATGATAATAGTTATAATTATAATTAAATAAATTTAGAATTACAAAAACATATACTTAATACTATATGAATAAAATAAAAATATTGTGAGACACGAATATACTAAAATCATTAATGACTGTGGAGACAGACAAAATCAAATGTGTTTGTGAAAAAAGATATGTTAAAGAAGTTTTTATGAAATGTCTCTCAAACATTTCAGTGGTAATTTAAAGTTTCGCTTATTCGAAACATATTTGATTTTGTTAACATTTTGTATTAAAGAGTTAGTGAATTATAATGGATTTGAGTGCACATTTAATTACTCACAATATATATGTAAAATATCACTGAAAATGCATCCGTGTATGATAATCCGTGGCATTAAAAATCGAACTTGTAGCATTATTTCTTAGAACTTATGTATTTTTTAAATTAAATACAAAGATTCTATGCATAATAAATACAAATTTATTTTATTCAATACATATAATTCTCTCAGAGAATCTTTTCTGAAAACCTCAACTCATTAGTTTTTTTCTACATTCTTTTTTAACATTTTTTTTGAATAATGAAATATATTTTAAAAGGGCTAAAATGTAGCATTTATTCGAAAATTGCCCAAAGGCAGTATTATAAGTTAACACAATGTCAAAATGCCATTTTATATATAATAAGAGCAATAATTTTTGTGTTTAGAAGTTTTTCAATTCCAAAAGTCTACTTATCATTATGTTTAATTTTATAAGGCGCGACACAGACATGAGTACTTGTTGGTAGTCTTTCAGGTTCGTTCATAAGTCAATTTTTCAGTCAGTGCCATTTGTGAGTTAAGTGATTTTTATGATTATATATACACTAAGCTGACAAACAATTTATTTGCTTGAAAACTTTCAACCTATTGTTTATTGTATACCAATCAAATTTAATTTTTATTTTATTTTCATCTTGCATGCAATTTACTTGCAAGCGACTTGTTACACGTGCAATAATATGTCATTTGCACACTTGCATGCATCAAAATTGCATAAGAATCACAAATGAGCACACTTAAAATATGTAAGTTAGTACACTATTTTATAAGCATTTAATTTACAAACTATTTAATGGACGAGTATTAAGATGCTTGATACATAACAAAAAAAATATTTTCCAATACCCTTAATTTTTAATTATTTACTTGTTTGGCTCGCCTGCTAATGTCAAACCTATTTATTTCGACTAATAAAAATAAGTTGCCGGCAATTTCGGTCCATCTTAATATTAAATATGAAATAAAATATTGTACCTTAAACTATATACAAAATGTGTAATTACTTAATTATTTTTCTAGAGCACCCTCAAGTATTCTCATTTAATTCCATTAAAGTCCATCGTGAATAAATCTAGTTAATTTGTCCTCCATTTTAATTTAGTATTAGCGGTTTAGTCGGCGCGGTGTTGTCGGGTCATCCTTTGGTTCAAATCCCAGTTCATAAATATATTAGTATGTTTCAAAATTTCACAAGAAAGGCTTGATTATGGACTTGATTTAAATATTTTGGTGTTTTTCCGACATGTCAAGGTGCTGTGAAATAAACGCATCAACATGTTTTTCACGAAGCACATATTTTGATACATTCAAATCACATCTCAGAAGTATTCAGAATCTCAAATCGGTCTCGTGACGACATTTTCTCTTTTTTCCCTTTCGACAGGTTCATGAATAAAGCACATCAACACGTTCATATCATTCAGGCACTGAAAATTCACTGTGAATGTGATCAATCAATGGGGTAATATTTAAAATAGGTACATATTTGTGATAAAATACTAATATGTGAGATAAACGCTAACAAACCTCGGCAAAGAGCGTGAAAAAAACAGAATATTATTTAGTGAAATGTATTATTCTATTTATATTTTCGGATATTAACCGAACAATATTATAACATAACATAGTTAATCCCATGAATATATTATTATTTATGATAAATGTAGATGTATATCATATGATGTTTTGTGTAAATATCAGAGAGTTGAAATAAAATAATACAATATTATAGGAAATCGTTGCAGAACTCGAATACGCCAAAGCACTACATTAAACCCACTTGGACTAAGTCTGGTCTTTTCTTTATTACTTATCGTATAAGCTACTGCTATAATTTATTCATCTGATATAAAAAAGGATTTTATTTTCAAAACACTCAAACTAATTAATATTTAATTCATAACCTGTCCTTAAAATTGAATTAACACTAGATTGAAAAATAAATAACAACATTGCTACAAACTATATAAAAATTCTAATTTTATAAAAATATAAATTAAATCTTGTGTATTCTCAGTGATAAAAAGTCTAATCTGTATACAATATGGCAAGTTTGCCCTTATCCTTCTGCGCCTTTTAATAATTACTCTTTCAGGATTTAAAAAAAAAATCTACAGGAATAGTGTACATTTTTAATATAAATTATATGGAAACTTGTGTCTTGTTTCATTGTCGATTGTAAAATTATTTATTTTTCTACCCATAATAAATATTTTATTATATAAACCCAAATGGACCATGAATACATCCACTAAAACCTGAAAAAAATGTTTTATTCATCATCAAATTTTACACAGGCTCACTATACAATAATCCAAGAATATATTAATAATATTCTAATGTTTTTTTTTATTAATTTAATTATTCCTGAATCCTGGGATTCAATACTATTATAATTACTAACTACTCGTTTCATACGATCAGATAGTGCGAGTAGCCTTTGAACAGTAACTCGCACGTCAACTCGCACTATGTAACCGGCCCTTATATTTATGAACCTATGGTAATTTATATTTGTATATTTTTTTTTAATAAATGCATAAGTGTGTGAGGGGGCAAATCAATTTGCATTCTGTTTGGCTCAATGTATAGAGAAACACCGTACTGACCCACTTGCATGCTATCAATTTGCTTCGTATTACAAACGCTTCTGAATAATATAAATCTTGTTGCTATGGTAAAATATGCCTCTGCTTTTGTCTTGAGCCGTAAACATTTTTTTTTTAAAAAATCATTAAAGCGGATGTCCAAGTAAAAGTCATACACGGATTTCTCCAATGAGTATTTTGTATACATTTTCCTCGTTCGTTGTGAATCTCGGTGGAGATTTAAACATGAATTCAGATGAATTTCGTCTCCTGAGGTCGATTTTCCTGTCATATAAATTCACTATTCAAATATTGAAGGTCGAGTCTATTTCTGAAATCAAATGTATTAATAAAGCGACCGCGTGTTTTATTCATTGTTGGAAAAGCGAGACGAGTTTTTTTTTTATTTCGAAACGAAAATTACACAACTCCGTTGTTATTATTTTTATTGACCCTTTAGTGAAAGGAAAATAAAAGTACAATCGGAATATTATATAAACTACAAAAAAGCCCTTTGTCTTCAATTTTTGTTGTATCAATTTTCAATATGAATATTTTGATATTGTATTTTTTGATTAGGATTTAGTCATCTTAATGTGGGAGTTGGGCTTACATCAATTTTGCACACTTTTAAACTCTTATATATTTAATATGATTTTTGTTAATTTACCACTTATATATATATATGTATGTATATATAAATAAATACACTAACACAAGGCGTAGCGCGCGCAACTTCATCGTTCATCGACCTTTTAGCACACTTTACAACCGACCAAACACAGATATGTTCAGAACAAACCTAGTTATTAATTTAAATAATAGATTTTTTTAATTACTATAATGCTCTTTACTTAAATTATTTTTTTAGTAAAGCGGGAATTTGAAATAATATCAAAATTCCCTATCGAACCTTTTAATTTTATCTACATTTTTGCTTAAGTTAGATGAATAACATTTTAAGCAGAATTAGTCTTAATACCCCGGCCACAGAATGAAAAATCTGTTTGCAAGAATGAAAAATATATGAATCTTCATATATTTTCACCCGTTGACAGTTCGCTACGAATGGATTTTGCATTTTGTTTGACCAAACTTAAAGTCCCGGTCAAACACAACGAGAAATTATTTTAATCATCAATTAAAAAGTAAGTTTTATTTATTTTCACACATTGACAGTGAACCTTTAAGGCATTTATATTCTTAAGATAATATAATTATTCCTAGAATTTGATGATAAGCTATTTTCAAATATTCCATAAAAAGCGAAAACATCCCAATTCGTTTATAAATTTTCAAGTATAATATTTTATAAGCTTGCAATATAACTTATTAAATATTGAATATCAGTTCAACTTCAGTTCAAAACGAGTTTTCTAATTATCTTGAAAATGTAAATTACACTTTACGCCTTTATTCCATCCAGTCCCTAAGTTAATCAATATTGAAAAAAAAATAATAAAAAAATGAAGCGATAAAAACTAAGGGGCAATTCATCAAGAAGTCATATATTTTTTTTAAATACAGATTGTAGCAATGCAAATTCATTAAAAAAACCTTAAAACTTGTTGAATTAGCCCCCCTCGTTTCCAACACCTTACATTTTCTTAAAATACTTACAATAAAACAAATATTTCAATGTATTAAATTTTATTGGTTCCAAAAATATTCATTTATAAATACATACGTATCAATAGATCATTAACTCTAACTAATGTACGTATAAATAATATAAATAAATAACTAACCCAAACTCGGGACTCTGAGAGAGACTCAATTATGGATTTATTTAATAAATAATTAAAAATAATGCTCTAATATGAACTACTCCACAGTGGCAACCTACCGCAATACAGAAGTATAGTGGAAGCGAATAATAAGTTGAGTAACAACCGATTTTGTAGCACTGATCTCTGCTTTATGTCTTTCAACTCCACTACTTTGTCATTAAATTAATCACAGCACATAATGTATGTGAAAAAAACCTGTAAACGAAACTTAATAATTCACACCAATGGCTGCGGTGTAATTTGATTTTAATCTGCGTTTAAACTTTAGTCATTATTTATACATTAGTGATGAACCAGTTTCGCGCCCGAACCGTGGAAATTTTATATTATTTTCACAATTTTTAATGGTTACACTAGGCTTTAAGTAAAATGCATGAAAATCCAATATTTTCATATTAATCGGTGGTGTTTTTTTATAATATTTAAAAAAAATGGTTGGCTTGACTTAGGTTAGGTTGTTTTTTTATATAATTTATTTGATAATCTTCGTTTAAAATAAAATAAAAGCAATAATAGTAGGAACCTTTTTTTTTGGAATTACTCTTAATAGATTTATTTATATATGATTAGTTTAAGTTATATGTTAACTTGCAATCAAATTTATATTTATAAGAAAATAATATAACTGACCCATTTTTAGTAATTTTAGACATAATTTCATTTGAAATATTAAAAATCTTGGCTAGGTATATTACATTCATTTTAAAATAATACCTATATAGAATATTACTTAGTATATTTTATTCAAACATTACACAATATTAAAAAAAAATACAATTCTTCGCACCTTTAATACCAAAACTTGTTCGCTTATATCTACAAAAATAAATATTTACATATATCGAAAAAAATATTAATAGTTGTTTTGGAATTAGCTGTTTCTGTGAAGTACCCAGTAGTGGCTATCGCGTGTGTATTGTGTCTGTGTTATTTTTTGATTTGTAAATTATAATAAAAATATTTTTATTATTTTTGCTATTTATTTTCGAATATTTTAAGTCCATCCAGTATAATGGAATCAAAGCTTTTTATTCTTAATATTGATTTGACTATGAATTCAAAATGAACGCATACGTCACGATTAAGTAACTTTCTTGCTATATTATTGATATTTATAATCAATAATGAAATAAATCAATTATTTATTAAAAACTTAACCAACAGGAGATTGGCCAGGTTTTAATATTTATATAATTTTATTAAGGCTGTGATATTTGTAATGGTTTATTTCACAAGTATGGAGCAAGGCTTGTCACACTCGTCGTCAATGTAAAACAGAGCAAACAGTATTATAATGATATCCGAATTACGGTAATTTATAAAATGGTACATGGATAAAGAGAGTAACTTCATACATACAATAATAAGTATGGCTCGTTTTGAATTGTTTTCAATTTATTTTATGTATATTTCGTGACTTTGCGCCACGATCACTGTGTTGGTATATCAGAGCACGCGTGCAATACTAACTGCACACACAACTATTATACAATATCATATTTTAAATAATATTAAGAAGTATACGTACTTTTTACACTGAAACACAATTTTATAGCCGCAAACGTGACGTGGAAGGTGTTACAAATTACACTTTAACTGGTTCAACCCGAGCCTTTCTATATATCTTTCACAAGAATTTTATATGCGGACTTTATTACTCAATGGTGAACGTGGTTCAATTTTATAAACTCCCTTCAAAAGTCGCTACAAATATAAACAACATATCAATTAATCGAATTTTCAGACAACGTGTTATTAAATTGTCTGTCGGTGATCTTAACTATTATTTTTATCTAGAAAAACCACTTTAATCATCTACTAATAAAACAATTAAATAAACCTACAAAAAATAGCTTTCGTATACGTTCAACAAATTATTAAGAAATAATCATTTCTGTTGAATTTATATATGAATATTTATTTTAGACACAACAACGTGTTAATTAATTGTCTGTCGGTGATCTTAACTATTACTAGTTACACAGGTCACCCACTCAATAATAAATATTTACCTTACAATTCAGGAAATCAGAGTAAACCTGGAACAAGACGATTTTATTTATATTATTCCCGATCTCCCAGTCGTATTAACCGATCAAATCAATATATTATTTTTTTACTTGAGCGGGATTTAAACATTTGACTTTTCAATTTAGAATATAGAATATAAGGCCCCTACACACTTTCACTAATATTTCAAGGAATATTCATATTATGAAGTAATGAATATTATTAACAAAAACCGAGCAATAAGAACACATATTGTGGAAGAATGTATAGCGCTTTCTATACAATTCATGCCCAATTACGGATTTAGATCGGGATAAAAATTTATTCACTGTTGAATTTGTCAAATAAATATTCGAAAAAAGCCTCCCTACAATATATATATATATATATATATATATATATATATATAGTATATATATATATATATGTATATATATATATATATATATATATATATATATATATATATATATTTTTTTAATTATATGAAACCAATTCGTTGTAACACATGTGTGTAAATTTCACATAGAACATTTTCAATTGAGGCACGCGGGGAAAATCTCGTCGTGTTTTTTTTTTCTAAGCACAATTTAATTAATTAAATATATTTACAGCAGCTTTCGATTTTGCCGTCTCGATATTGACTGGTTGTTTTTTTTTTAGTATATTCTCGGACTTCTGCAACAAACCAGATAAGGCAATGGCTTTTCCACAGGAAGTTAGATATCACCTCTTACTAGTAATTTATTCAAGAATATACATTCACTCAAGTACTGTGTAAGAATAAATATCAAACCGATTTGAGTTTGTAATCACAGACAACCAACTAACCCATCTAGTCTCATACTGTATACTGTAAACTACAAGGTAGTATGTAAAAGTATCTAATAGTAATTTTATTCCCTCATAGCCAGTAGGTAATATCCAATTTTCAGAGGCTTGGGTAAAATCCTAAATATAATTGAAGGTCGTTCCTATTTGGATACGTGTCCATTGAGAATGCCCCACGTGTTGTCAGCCCAACTCCTGTAGGAAGAAGTAACATGACTCGAGATATGAATACCAAATTTGGAGCCAACAGTTGCAGGTTTGCCAAAAGCCAACCGGCAATTCAAATAATGAGACTACTTTGTGTAAAAACAATTTTATTTGTTATTGTAGTATGAATATCATTATTTTAAGATGGCGTGATCGTAAACATGTGTTACGGTCTTTCAACACGCTTAAAGATGCTTTAAACACATGTAATAAACTTAATGTACATATGTTTAAATATTTATAAATGCTTAATGGAACTCAATATTATAACATTGTGTTTAGTATAAAAAGCCCTTTAATGTTTTCATTACTCAATATTGGGGTAAGTATGCCAAATTTTAATGATTTGAATTTTTATGTATTAGTTTATCTTGCTTCATCGATAACAAAAAGATGAAGCTTTAACCCACACATTTATGATTTTGTCTAAAAGTGTTTCTTTGAATATGTAAATATTTGAGTGCTACATTATCACGGCGACTTGGGATCCCCCGTAATGCTATAGTGGTAGTGCACTTTGATGTAGTAATTATATTTAAAATAAAAAAAAATAAAAATAAAATAAGTAGTAAAGTACATAACCCAAAAAATATGCTTGTTTTATCAACAGAAACATTTGAAACTGCAAATAGTTGTTAATAATACAAAACATCTTATAAATTAGACTTAAGTTTACTTAATAAATAAAATTATTTTTATGTATAGCTAATATGCGAATTTAATCAACATTTTATTTTCATTATGAGAGAGATATTAAAAAAAACAAAAACCCATTTTCAAATATTATAATTAAGCGTTATTAAAGTGAATAAGGTAACATAATAAAAAATATCTAGTTTGTATTATAATTATAATATTTCGTTATGAAGACTATTTTTAATTAATTGAAAATAAACTTGTTCCAAATACATTCAGTAAAATTTAGTTTAATGATTTTTGTCACTTGGTTTTTTATGTGAAATTCTGTGATTTAATATATTTTTTTTTTAATTTACTTTATTTCATTATGCCTACAAGTTAGTAGTCAAAAGTGCTAAGACTCTAATAAAATTACTGTGGAAATTACAAATAAGATATTTCTTTAAATTATGGAATTTTCAACAACAAGTCCACACTATCAACAATTTAATTTCATTAACTGAGGAATCAAAATCTTTAATAAGGAATCTATTGAGGTGTTATGAAATAATTAAAATTAGGTACCTGAAGTTGCTTGAATTATTAGTTTATAAACACTTCACTCTATTTTATGTTACATGAGCTCAACGCTGAATATATATATTTTTTAAATTATTTATTGAAGCTACTTTTTGGTAATACCGAAAAAGAAGTTAGTGGGCACACGTATTCCGATATCTGTCCTGGATGAAGTCTCCTGTACGTGTACTTTAAGAGGAATGCCTCACCTTTGATCCTAATATGTCTCATCTATACAACACAAATAGCACCATTTAAACTATTTTAATTGAATCATGTCCTGTAATATTACAGTTTGCCCTGAAAACCAAGTTTAAACCAAACAAACAGAATAATAAATTTGACTGGCGCACTTGAGGAATAATAATGTCTATCCAGGACAACCTAAATTTCCTGTATTATAAATAAATAAATACTTTTAAAAAATATTACCAACGTAATAAATAGCACAGGGGATAACAAGCGTGGCTACAAATACTGTGGTCATGGGTTAAAATCCCATTCAAATTAAAAATAATCGGTTATTACAACTGGCAGATCGGGAATAATATTAATAAAATCCCAATCGATCGTCTTGATCCAGGTTTACTCTAATTTCCTGTATTGTAATGTAAATACTGATTATTAAGTCGGTGACCTGTGTAACTAGTAATAGTTAAGATCACCGACAGACAATTAATTAACACTTTGTTGGGTCTAAAAATCCAAAATATGTAAAAACCTTCTCAAAAAAATTATTCAAATTATAATTAAAAAAAAAACATTATTTTAAAACGGACACCCATCCAAAAACTACCTGTTTATACTGTTACATTTATCTAACAAGCCACACGTGCAGTTGTTTTTTAAATTAAATTAATAACAAATCATATTTTTTAGACATTACGACAAAACATTTCATGGCTTTGTGCATGTTTCTTTATTTATTTATTAGAAAATGATGCCAATCGGAAAATACATATTTATATTTTTCCAGTTCAACTGTGGAAAATAAAAACACGAATACGGATGTTTTCATGAAAGTGGATAATAATAATATTCAATACTAATTGAAATATAAGTATTCAGGTATTCAATTCACGACACAAGACACACACTTGTCACTATTAGAAATCATTTCAAATCGTGCGACTCTCGGGTCAACAAACTGTTACTAAACCTGCTTATTTTCATTCGTGATATATTGAAAATTTAATTAAAAAAATATATTAAATTTTAGAACTGCTCTAGATAAAATATTTTATCTTATTCCCGCTAGTTTCCATCAAATATTGGTATATGTACACAAAGAATTTAATGAAGAATAAAAAAATTACATAAAATTTATCAACACATTTAAATATTGCTTCTTTGTTATTAATTACCAATAAATAATATAACAATTAGATATATAAATATTTTGTACGATTGCTCTTATTTATTTATATATGTAAATGTATGTGGATTTATTACAAAAAAAATATCCTTAATAATAAATTTACTACATATCTAATTTTACAGTTTAGCTCACAGGTTTTCGGCAACGACAACAATTTTTTTCTGATGATAATAATAAGCCGCCGTCATGCCAAATTAATGCGAAATAAAAAACGGTACCCAAACTTTACAGCTAATATTTTTTTTATCTCCCTTTAAAATATTCTCAATGAATTTAATTCCACTCTTATATCAATGATTTAGTCCATGCCCAATTTTTTAAATAATCATTTAATAGCAGTGGTTCTCTAACTTTTACAATGTCTTATTAAATATACTTTTTAAATATTTGATAATGTTGATATCTGGATGGAATTCCATAATTTTTTTTTTTTTTGTAATTTATTTGGTGTAATTTCCACAATTTTTTATTCATATTTTACTCATTCTCAATAAAATATGTATGGAAATAACAACAAATAAATTTCTTTAAAATTTATTTTTTAGTTGTACGATTTCATTTTTTTTCCTTCCAAATGATTTCCTCTATCGTCTAAATAATACTCTAATGTTAAAATAGAGGATCTATAAAAAGTAATAAGAAATATAAAGCTATATTAATATAGAATGTTATGTTTAGACTTATCCAAGAAAGCATTCTTCGAATGAAGTTTATATAATCCATTATTCAAAATATCGGTTTATTCCACGTGCATAGTATCTAATCAAATGTGCAATTATATTATATTCCCCCAGACAAAATAATTTAACTATAGTATTGGTAATAGTCGCTATATGAGAGTATCATTATATCGGCGAAGAGAAATCGCACATGCAATCATAACTAAACACTAATCACAACATCGACTCTATTATTATTTTTATACCTCGCCTATTATTTTCACGGCGGGGATTTTTTCAATGTGAATAAATAGACTTTGTTAACCTTTGAAAAATTAATAATCGTTTGATGAATGAAGGTATTTTGTAATGAGCAGGGAAGTAAGGCCTTTTGTAAACGTGAAACCTTTTAAATTGTATTTGTAAGGATGGAGTATAAGAGATTGAACCCCTCGATTAAAAGGGTAAAGGGTAAAAGCGATCTTGTTCGATAGGTCGTCTTTCCTTTCTACAACAAGGGTATCTTTCGATACAATTCCAAGTTTTTAGATAAATAATCTTTTCTCAAATTTACAACAACCAAGAGTCAATTTATTTATTTACAAACCCATATTATTAAGCAAGTATTGAAATAAACCTGGTTTGAATTCATAAACCGAAAATTTTCTATGACAAGAATGTGTATAGAGTACACTTTATTTAAATTTTCGTCAAATCACAGGCGCTCATGGGTTTTCAGTTGAAATTTTGGCATTAATGTGGTTTTATGATTTGTTAAATAAAAATGTAGAATTTTTTGACTGCGATCTATAAGAAAATTATTTAATCTTTAAAATCTGTCGCACAACTTTACTAATTTCTTCCTTATATACTTAACTAGTTATAAAATTATATACTTAATAGTGTAAGGAGTTTATTTAATGAATCTTCGGTTATTATGAATGAGTGGAAGTATAATGTTAGTATCGTATGGCAACACTGTTTACCTAATTTGTGTAGTTCGTTAACTAGTATAAAGTATTTTCATTATATTAAATCATTATTTGTTGTCCTTATGTATTTATAATATTTGAAGTTTAATTAAAGACATTTTTTATAATAATATTATTTAACTAACTGTTGAAAATTTTAAATAAAAATAATGTTACAGGAAAATCATATTAAAATAAATTAAATATTACCTCAGAATTATTATATATGTAAGATTTTCAAAGCATCATTTCTACAGGTCTTATTTACCTAATTTTCATTATTTCACTTGTAATCGGTTCAGTTCTTCCGAGTGGTCTTGCGGAAAGTATGAAGTTTTTTATTTATAAAAAAAATAATTATATAAAATTTGGCCGTATCAGTGGATCGATGCTGGGTCAAATGTAAACATTATTATTTTTCCCTTTATAGAATATCTCAGTGAATCTTGATTGAAAACGATGTTTGCCAGGCTTCGGACGATGATAAAAAGGGACAGTTGAACTCAAAGACGTCCCTTATCGGAACAAATAGAAGGACCTTTCCTCCTTATTGGCATAGCACTTGTATCCTGGACTGGTCTACATTTTTACAGAATATCTACTTTCTTCAAGTGGACCCTACTGTTGCAAATATTTACGCCCTTTCATCTACACGACACCAGTACAATTCTCGCCCTTACAATAATATATAGAAAAAATAAATAAACACTCTATTTAGATTACACCCATTGAAAAAAAAGCTCTTGTAAAAAGATTGTATTGAATCTTTATTAAAATTACAAATTATGCCTAGGACTTCTTCACAAAAAATCGCATTAGAGTATCTCCTTGCTTATAATAAATTCAGTTATAGTGTATTTCATTTTGCACATTTATTTTATAAGGCATTTTGTTATATTTTAAGATTTACTGAGCACATTTTAAGGCGGATGCATTAATTTATAATTTTTTCATAAAAATCTGATCGAAATGTAATAATTTATATCAAAATTATAAATAAAAAAATCCAAATAACTATAGATACTTCTTTTATAAGTGTCATACAAAAAAGACCATTTTTTATAAAAAAAATATATATATATATATATATGTACAATTTTTATCAAAAAAAAACTCCTTTTTCATGTAATTGTAAAAAAAATATTATTTTAAAAGATTTGATATTTACAACCTAGATTAAATATTGTTTACGCACTTTTTTTACATTTACCTCAAGAATTGATTGCCTAATGCTTATTTGATTGAAGGTAAAGTACATTAATGATGTAGACAGATAGTTTTTTATTGAGTTTGTCATAATTTTAAGTAGTTATTGATTGAAAAAAAAAATACTTGAGCTTTTTTTTCCATTCGATTTCAATAATAAAATATGTTTTAAATAATCTCCTATATTAAATGAGATCTCGAGGCATTGACACCACACCGTCTACTATTTGGGTTAGAATCTTATAAATTTTTAATTATTTAATAAAATATCAATCTATTAGTTATGGTAAAATATTTATAGTGAATGAATGCATTTATTAATATTAAATATAATAAATTGAAAAGCAGTATTTTGGAATTTATTAATAAAAAATCGTGGTATGTAGAGTTTTGATTTTAATTTAAGAATACATACATTATATAATAATTCTGAATATATTTTTAAATAAAACTAACATTAAAGCCAATACAGTATATGTAAATCGCAAATAGGAATATATCAATCCTATAAAAAAACTATTAAAATAATTGACTAAAAATGAGAACAGTACTTGAAATGAGACTTTAAATGATTTTTTTAACCAAATACATATTTATCGAACGCATAAGGTCTGATTATCGATTGATATTGAAACTTAATGTATAAGACTCAGATTAGGATTAATTATGATTAATTTTTGTTCTATTATTTTTTTTTTGTATAGATGATGGATCCGTAGAGTAATGACGGCGATTAGTTAAGAAGTCGTGTTGGTAATTATGGCTTGGTTTCTTGACCATAAAACACACAGTGGATTCCTTGAGGGCTTTACTTGGATAATTATTGTTAGAAACACGAATAGGATAGCATTGCTCATAATCCTCACAAATGCTGACCAAACACCTCTTCGGCACTTTTATTTATCACCACTATTACATTTCCACCTCATATAAAACTTTCGACCCGGTCACTATAAAGTTTTTCAACTTATAATAAAAAAAATATAATTTCTATTAAATGCCTGGAAATACTCAATATCCGATCTGAGGATTTTTTATACACAACAACGTGTTAATTAATTGTCTGTCGGTGATCTTAACTATTACTAGTTACACAGGTCACCGACTTAATAATCAGTATTTACCTTACAATACACGAAATCTGAATAAGCCTGGATCAAGACGATCGATCGGGATTTTATTAATATTATTCCTGATCGGGATTTTATTAATCTCCCAGTCGTAATAACCGATCAAATTATTATTTTTTTACTTGAGTGAGATTTGAACAAATGACCACAGTATTTGTAGCGATTTGTTCTATTTTAATAATTTATTTATTTAAAATATTATAACCATATGAGGTATCGCAAAAAAACATTACTAATTTCACAGTTAGTGGGAACTAATTACATTAAATTACACTATTACATTAATTTACACTTAATTACACAGTTACAATTACTAATAAGTAATTGTAACTGTGTAATTTTTTTTATTATACAATTTCTTTATTAAATATAATTTGCATACGATGTTTTGATAAATTATGATAAGATGTTACAATATTAAGTTTATAGACTAAGTCTTTAATACGGAGTACAATCAATTGATATTTAAAATAATTAATAAGTCATAACATAATTTATGGGAATAAAATACAAAAACCCACTTGTAGAAATACTATCATCGTGACGCCTTCCCTATTGACGGTAGTCCCTTTATAAGGGGTTGGCCAGGCCACCTTGGCCTTTACGGGAATATAGTAGAGATGGTTTCCCAGGCCAGCACACAGCAATGAGTACTTAAGATCTAGTTTGCTAAGCTAGATCTACCAAGTGACTCCGGTGCCGTGAATCGAACCCGGGAGTCTTCACTCACGAATCCGTTACACTAACCACTGGGCCACGAGGCGGCTCAGAAATACTAAAAAATATATAATATATAATAAATAATAATAAATTACAAAAACATATTCTTAATGCTATGCGAATAAAACAAAAATATTTTGAAACACGAATATAGTAAAATCATTCATGATTGTGGAGACAGACAAAATCAAATGTGAAAAAGATTTGTTAAAGAATTTTTATAAAATGTCCCTTAAACATTTCAGTGCTGACTGTGTATATATTTATTTACATACAAATGAATAATTTTTTTTAAATATATGAGAAAGACTTTTGACGAGACTCATAACAATGCTAAAAATATTTATATATAAATTATTTAAAAAACAAAATTGCCAGTTTTTTGGCTATTGAATAGACTTGATATGAATAGTATTTATTAAATTTTATAATTATTTCCCATAGTTTTATAGTCACTTTTGTCTGCAATGGTAAGGCTTCATGTCCATTCAGGTGGAAGCACTACAAGGATGCAATCCCGTTGAATCTATAAAGGAAACTACAATATTTTCACTACTTTCATATTATACTTTCTTCAAACTCCACCATATATATAATAATCCATAAAGATGGGATATTTAATAAGAAGCGTTAGTGTATTTTATTGTTATTGTAAAATGAGAGTGTTTATTTTTAGAGAATATTCATGAGAATGTCTCGCACCGTTTGTTTTGTACATAATTTGAGTGTGAAAAAGAGTGAATCGGAATATAATTTGAGATCATTTCGGACATATTTTACCAAAAAAAAATAACCAACAGTCACTCGTGCGTGACTATGACTAGTGATCATAATATTATATCATATTTAAATATTAGAAATCTTCTATTGTTGCTTTGAAAAGGAATCAATGAGGTTCCCTTTATACAATGTTTGAGTTCACAGTTTAAAACCTCTCTTTTAAACCACTAATTTAATAATTTACACTTTTTATATGCATTTTTGACATTTTATATTAATTAAATAACTACTAGAGACACTAAATAACTCATTTATTTTATTAAATTGGTGGAAAATCCATTGATTAACAAAAATTATATCTGTTTTTTTATTCAAAGTGTTTTCATTAACAATAAAATATATTCTTTCAAATACAATTTCCCAATTCTTACTAATTATGTTTAGATAATGAAGAACAAAAAGCCTCTTTATTGTTGAAATATGTTCCCTAATGTTGTTTAAATATGTTCCCTAAATTTTTCAATTTTCATAAAAATTGAAAAATTTAGGGAAATTCATTGCGAGAATGAAGGGTTGGTAATACTTTAAAATTATTTAGTATTAATATTTTATAAGCGAATAATGTTTATTTTTATAAATATTATATTACTGTAATTATTTATCTTTTCATGCATTAAAAATACTGATTCCAAGATATATGAGTATATTAAATACAAATTAAATTATTAAGAAATTTGATGTATTTGGATGGTGCACATTGTGCATTGTGGATTGAAGTGATTTTTAATGACAAATAAGAAAACTATTATTTTTTCTGACAAAAATTGACAAAAAAAATATATAAACACATATGTATGTACATATCTACATTTTTATTTAAAATATGATAAGCAATGTTGTTTTTCTTTTATAAATGTGAATATGAAAATTTTCCCCCATAGCCAAAGTGGGTTTCGGTGTAAACAATAATAAGAGAAGCGTTAATTTTTCAGTGCGTTGTGCTGAAATTTCAGCTGAAATGGGTGTAAATATTTGTGAGTGTCTTTAGTACAGCACGTGAGAGTATTTTAACAGATTTCATCCACAAATATTTCATAATAATAATAATAATTCTACGAAAGTGTTTTCATGAATAAAATTATTTAAATAATTTTGAAAAATTTAGTCATTTAGGCCGCTTTAATAATAATAATATATAGATTTTTTTATCGATATCACGAAACATCCAAGTGTGTAAAGTGTGATCTTAGTCATGTGTGCAGATTTTATCGCAGTCATATTAAGTATATGCTTTTGTCAATATTTATGCGGACTAAAAATACATTTTTCGAAAATACGATAAGGCACAGTTATGTCATCAATTTAAAATACACAAAAAGAGGCTTCAAATTTGAAACGAGTATAAAAAGCGGTGATTTATAAGTCGGACGCCTCGAGATGAAAAAAATACACAATATCCTCTCTTATGTCATAAGTATAAAAATGAACAATATTTATAAAAAATTGATTATATTTCATATTAGATTTTTCGAATAACCTTTTAACGATTTGGTTTTAAAAATTAATATAAGGTCACTAACAGGACTCTTCCCAAATAATCTGTCATAAAGAATTTAATAATGTATTACCCGAAGGTTTTTATACTTTTATTATATTTATTTTTTTTCTTATATTTCTAAGAAAAAATGTTCTTCTATATTATTTTTATACAATTCAATAATTTAAATTACTTGGAAATATTTTTTAATTATGTTTGAATATAATTTTTAACATTTTGTCCTAGTAGATGAATTTTTCATTACATTTCATCTTTTTTAAACAACAAAGAAGAATACATTAAAAAAAATCCACTCTTTGTTTCAAGCACGTACAGAGCCTACAGAGCAGAACAAACTTACCGCGAACGGCTGTGATTAGTAATAAAATACATTTTTTTGTATGAAATAAAAATATTCATTCAATTGACTTGTAGATTAAAAATTAAAATTTTAGATAGATGATGTGTGGATTGACCAATCATAGTCATTTGTAAGTTATTCTTTAATTTGACATTGGTTTTTTATTAAAATAAATTTTATAATAGGTAGTCAAGTTAGGGAGATTGGATTTGGAGCGGTACCTGAGATAAATAAAGATTGTGATCAATTTTTATTTTAAAATATGTTGAAAAACCTCAAATTAAGAATGACAGTCAACACGTTTCATCGATTATTACTGAATAAAGAAATAAAATATATAAAAATAGCACGCGTATATGTTTTTGTAAGTCCGCAGCCCAATTGAGCGGTGACGGCAGATGTTTATCATTGGCTGGAGCAACAAAAAAAATATATATATATACATTTAAATATGTAAAAAAAGAGTGAGTGAGTCGAGAAGCCAATTGAAAGGAGGTATAAAAAACATTGAAAATAATGCCAAGTGAACCGCGCGATTATTAATATGAATGTTACTATGCCATTTTTTAATGGTGTTGAAAAAATAAATCATTATAGAACGCTTCTGTATTTTTCCAATATGAGATGAAAGCCACTATGAAGGTATAAAAGAAACATAAGAAGTTGTTTACTGTTCCGTAGTTGTAAGGAATGGATGACGCCATCTCCCATTATGATCTCCAAATGTTAGTAGGGACGATGAACCCGGTGTCTCGGGTTCAAGTCCGCCAATATTATGTACTTAGAGAGTTGTTTTGATCGTCGTTCGTCTTTCAGCAATTTTTTTTAGCACACACATTTTTAAGTTCAATTTAATACTCTTTATATGAATCGATCTGGTATCACTGATATAGAATGCCAGATAACTGGATGTATAAATATCAAGATGGCAAACCAAGTAGATGAGTCGAACCAAAATCAAGGTATAACAGTAACAGTAATGAAGAGCACTGTAAATCTCTATCTATAATTCAAATGAACTTACATTTAGTCATACATGTGTAAAGAATTAGTTTTAAGTCAGACTCATCTACTTGGTCCGCCATCTTGATGGTGGCATCGGTGGTACTAATTCATCCCGTTACAAAATTTGATAAAAAAACAATTCATTAATTCTTAAATAGGCGAATAAAAGTAAAGCTGAATAATAATTACATATTGATAATTCCACAGCTTGAAAATCGCTTGAGTCAAACTGTAATATTATTTAGTTAATTTATTGGATAAAATATACAAATAATATTTCTAATGATAAGTCTATATTATTGGCTTTCTTTGCAGACTGCGTTTGTCCGTTTTTTTTTCTACTTTCCCAGAGAGACAAAATTACCAATGGATGTTGAAGCAAAATTACTTTCTCCTTACTTATATATTGGTAATTATGATATTTTCTAAATAATAATTAAATTGTTTTTTTCTGTACTAAAAATATTTTATTTAATCTAAATGGCGTTACAATAAATGTTTTTAGCTACGCCACTGGTCAATTTCAATACCAGCGATGTGCAGTGAGGTGGGGTGGAATTTTTTTTGTAACAATTTCAATCATGATAATAATTTTATATTAAAATAATAACTGTGCATTGAAATAAAAAAAAATGAATATTTTGGAGTCTACAAAAAAGCATGAGATATTATGATTTTGACTAACTTGGTGATATAATTTTTTTAAATAAAAACTGTCGAGTAATGTTGTGACTTATTTGTCGAATAGTCATACACTTCAACGTAAGCTCGTCCGTTATATTTTTAGAAATGGACCGAGTTGAAATTTGAAACAAGACGATTCCATTCTATTAAGCGGTCAACAGTTCAACAGCGAAGGTTGTTCGTCAATTAATCATGGAAATACAAACACATTTATCATCATACATTGATATTGTACTTATAAATACATTCTTTGTTCGAATCGGATATTATAAACAGATGTATCACACATGTGCTTATTGTAAATTGCGCAATTCACTGCTGTGGATGAGTATTGAGTTACACTTTTATTGGATTCTTTGTTATCACATCCAAACGAGTTTTTATTATTCACGTTGGATTAACGCGCATATTGTAAATAATACATCGGATTACCACACTCATTTATCAAGTAAATTTGTGTCGGATTATATTTATTTACTCCCCTGCAGCTACTTGGATGTTCTGACTGTATGGTGCGAGTAGGAGCAATTTTGGAGCTACTATCATGGGCGAGTAGCTATTCAATAACTGGCGAGTAACGAGGGCACAAAGAGCTGGTATTGTAAATTACTGTCCTACAGTTATTGGAACCACCAGATTGTATACTGCGAGTCTTAGAAGCGAGCTACTATCATGGGCGAGTAGCTGTTCAATAACTGGCGAGTAATTTGCATTATGTAACAAGAGCATAAAGAACAAGTTACATGCGGCAAGTTACTGTCCTACAAATACTCTTAATACTGTATGATGCCAGTAGGAAAAATTTGGAAGGCGAGCTACTATTATGAGCGAGTAGCTATCCACTAATAGACTAGTAACTCGCACTGTGTAAACCGCATAAAAAATAATATCTCCAGTATTTATAATATTTGATATTATGGTAAGTTAGAGATATGAAGAATTGGCTATCTAGATTTTTATTCAAATTTATTTTAGTAGCATTTGTAACTATCATTATCATACAGGGTGTACTTGAACTAACTGAGAATATTTTAAGGGGAGTTAGGGTATCGCAAAAATAAGTGAATTTAATAACTTTTTTCAACACAAAAAACACATACATACTGCGTACTTCACAGAAACACCTGATCCCAAAACGGGAGTCAAATCTTTTTTCACTTGTTTTTGCGATACCCTACTCCTTCAATTAAATTAATTTCAAGGTAGGTATGAATTTAACTACTCTTTTTCCCTGAAAAATAAAAAAATGCCTAAAATTATTTTTATTTAATATAAAAATTTATTCTAGTGCGTAATGTAGAAAAAATGAATAATTAAATTAATATATGAACCAGTGTAGCTTTGATTATTTACACTTATCTTATAGCTGATATCTATACAAAAAAAACTGTGGTATTTAAAAAATAAAATTAATAGTACCAACCCACCACTGAACACTGGTTGTGTTGAAATTAGCCAGTGGCATAGCTAAATAATAATATATATAATTGTATAAGGTGTGTGTATGTTATATGTCTGTACGAATCAATCAACCATCAGTGATACCATATTTAAAATCTCGAAACATAATATTAATAATATTAAATTAATTTCAAAATTATATTAGAAATATTTAAAAATGCATAATAAATGACAATTCTCAAAAAAACAGTATTTATTGGGCAATTCGCTTTATAAATATTGTGATGAGTGTTGTCAACATATAAAAACCGTATTATATTATTTTAATATATAATTTTAATATAAAATTCAAACTTCTTTGAATGAAAAATCAAACAACTTATTATCTTCGTATTAAAAACGATGCTCTGCTGAGAATCTAAAAACCATATCGATTGAAAATATTAAATAAATTAAAAATATTTTTAGATGTATTTAATTTGATAATGCATAATAATTCCACATTTATAAACTTCATTTTTAAAATCAAAAATTTCTTCTAACCGATAAAAAAGACACTTTAAAGCAAAAATTTTATCAAAACTCAAATATAACCGTCCTAATAAAACACCAAGCAAAACATAAAAAAATTAGTATAATATAAATCCCCTTTCCTATATTACGCCATTGAAATTGAATATTGTTTTATTAATCAATTTACTGATCGAGATCGAGAAATGCGGTTAGCATGACTAATCTCCACCACCTTCAAATTGTATAGAACCAGTTTGGTCAATCATAATGTATGAAAGTGTCTAATTTTAGATATAATAATGTGTAGTGTGTGGCCAAGTGCTAATATTGAATATGATGCCATCGTATTATTGTGTCTGTGATGTTCTACATATTGAATATTGTGAGATGTTGATTGATATCTTTTTGTGAACACCATACACGTGCTTGAGGCGTGGGCTGCTTATAGGGCTTTGACAATATTAACATATTATATAAAAATATTTAATAAATTACTAGAAAAAGGGTTGGTAGATTAGTAAGTACAGGTTTTCCAGTAAATAATGGAAAATCTTAAATGGTAGATATATTTTTTAAATTTAACCTTTCTTCAAATAATTGTTTACCATGACTGTTTTTAAATGATATTTTATAAATGTATATAGATAGGGTGAACTCTTTTCCACCAATTCTGCCACCTACATGGCTTGTTTAGGAGTGACCTTATATAGTAAAATTATGTTATTAATATTAACATTTTTTTAACTTAACTAATAAGAGCTGTAATAGAATTCGATTGGTTATTAACACAATTACGTAAAAACTAAAAATCCGTTTTTGAATTAAATAATATGCAGTTTTACTCTTAATGGTTTTAACTAATTGTATCTATATCATAAACCTACCCATAAATATACTATGTGCAAACTTATAATAATGTATATAAATATATATATATATATATATATATATATATATATATATATATATATATATATATATATATATATATATATATTCTTTTTATATATACATTTTTAAATAATACTATAATTCATTATTATACACTTTATTATTATTTTTGTGTTGTCTATAAAAAAGCTTTTATGATATATGCAAATTAATAAATATAATATTTTAAACTAATCAAATAAATTAATTAAATATTTTTTTTTACGGTAATTGTATGGAGTCTTAACTTTTTTTTATAATATGCTTATAGGTAACAATCCAGGTAATCAGAATAATTGCTGAATATTTATCATAATAGTGATTAATATCATATTTTTTTCCCACAAAATATTTGAATCATTGAAAAAATATTCGTTCTCGGTCGCTTTACTTCAAGCTTGGGTATATTTGACGGGATGATTTTCTTAAAACAAATTTAAAAAACAATAGTCTTTAAATCCAAAAATTCGATGAGGTGATAACACAAGAATGTAACTACAAATTTATAGTTAGTAAAATGTATTAATTTATATTATTAACTGCAGTAATATCGTCCCTGACCTGAGTGTAGTGCGAATGTCAAACTCTCCATTTTATTGGTCGAGACCAATGCCAAAGATGATTTCTCTTTTATACAAGCTTGTATTAGTTGTTGCCAACTGCTGAGCACAAACTGTACATATATACATATCTAAATGTAGTGTTGCCAACTGCAATTCTGCTCTAATTATCATCGTCCATTATGGCACATCCATCAGCGTGCAGCTTTTTGGCCACTACTTCCTCAAACAACCAACAGCTCTTTGTCTTTCAAGAGAATATTATTAAGAAACAAAGTAGTCGAATAAATAATTCAATTATTTTATAAAGGAAAATATCTATTAATACAATTATATTAATAGACATTGGGTTCGAAGTGTTTCATATGTTTATAGAGCTTAATCAGATCACTTTGATTGGTCAAACCGCAAGACTGTAATGATATCATAATGTTACTGTATTGCCAATCACAGCCTTTTGCGGGTCTATTGTTTAAAATTTCCTCTACAAACATTAACTAATTAAATACTGTATACTGAGGATTTTTTTTAGCAACTAAATCTAAGGTTATTATTAATGAAAATCAATCTAGTATCATGCGTATTGTTTTTATACATTAGAACATAGCTAGCACTACTATATGTGCATATTATACATGCGGGCTGTGGCTACTTGCAACACTATAGTCCCTCAAATCATACATTTTTCATACAAAAACATTTGAAATGATCCTGTAAGTAGTGACATATTACTTGTCTTTTAATGGCGCACTTTATCATATTTAAAAAAGTGTAAATTTCTAATGATTCACTCAATTTAAATTTGGTATTACCCAAAAAAACTGTATCTAGTTTTTAAGCATTATATTTTGTAATTGTTTTGTTAATATTGCTTCTAGTAGTCTTCATATTTGTAAATGGGTTTTTATTTATTTCCCCATTCTTTCTATAATTTAATTCTATTACTCATGTCAAATTTAAATAAAACATTCTGATGTTAGTTATAGATAAAAAGATGTAAACACTCTGTACACCTAAGACTATTTCCAAAGATGTATTGTTCTATCAATTATTGTAAAAACTTATACATAATAAAGAAATTGTAATATGTAACCAACTGAACCTAAGGCAATTATTAATGAAAATCGATTTATTGTCATGCGTATTGTTTTTATACATTGGAACATCGTCGGCACTACTACATATGTATATTATACATATGCGGGCTGTGGCCACCTGCAACACTGTAGTATCTAAAATCCGACAAGTTCGATAATACGACTTCCAAATTGATCATATAAATTGTCTGCATAGTGAAATATAATTTGTCAGCATTTTTTTAATTATGCACTTTACAATATTAAGTTAGAGATGGTGTAATGTTATTAGAAAGATCGATAAGTGACGGATAAACAGTACGAGCGTAAAAGCAACGTTACCTTTTGTTGGCAAGCTCATTTTTTGACGTTTTTTACGTATTTTTGGTTAAGCTCATTTTCGCTGATAATAGAAATTCACAGTAACATTTATTACACACAACAATGTTCCTTATCCAAATAATATTAATATGTAGACAATTTTTATCTTATTTTCTTGTTATCTGATGTGTATGAAGAGCCGTTTTAA
>JAGTTH010001408.1:0-41605 GCA_022606485.1 Agraylea sexmaculata | reverse complement strand
ATCTTTTATGGGAAAAATATGTTTTAAATGTGTAAGATCTGGAACCGATTAAAGATGTATATTGAGATTCCATATAATGGGTGGAATTAAACTACATATATATTTGTGTATTTCATTAATCATATTCATGTATTTTTTTATTATTTATTTATATATATATATATATATATATATATAAATCACAATTTCATGTGACGAAATGATCGCTTAAGCCTTGGGCCATCATCTTGGAATCAGCTGTTTCTCTGAAGTAATCAGTATTGTATCTGTAAATACGACTATAATAATACCTAATAAAATATTTTTAAATAAGTTTATTTTTTAAATATTAGATATTTTTTTCACTTACATTTGATAGTAAAATTTCAAGCCTGTATATTTTATAAAAAAAACATTTTTAATCATAGTTTCAATTAAACTCTACAAATGATAGGGATTGAGTAGTATTGAAAAATCTCGTCCTTTTGCGGTAAATTTGCTCGTCTCTGAGCATGTTTCCATTTTGACACTCATTTCACGAACAATATGGTAGATTGTGTCGGTTTTTTTTAAAAATAATTATAACAACCCCACAGGTGTATGTCGTGTTCGTGTATGAAGTGTATTTAAAGGTTTAAAGAATACGCGTTTAATAATATTATATTAGTCGAGTTCAGTCACGAAAATCACACATGCCATAGAAACTGAAGCGATCAAAGGTTAAACGAGTTTCACAATTATCGGACATATTGTATTGTTTGTCCATTACAACGGTATCGCATGTTACAAGCATGTTAATATTTTAAATAGTTTAATTTTAATTATTGTGATAGTTGTTCGTTGTGTAAACTTTGACAGATGGCGACGGTGCACTTGTACAGTATTTCAGCACGACCTTCTCGATCAAACATCAAGTGTGTAGTTTTTCATTCCACTAGTTAAATTACGCCATTTTGGTGTGGGCGGTTGTGGGGTGATTCTTTTTAAACGGCGCCGAGGGTGGGCGGTCACCCCCTACGGCGTTTATTTGTTTCCATGGGGGTATTATTGCTGTAAACCACCCTTCTTCTCCCATTCACCATGCTAAAGTGGCCCAAGGCTTAAGCGATCATTTCGTCACATGAAATTGTGATTTTTATATATATAAATAAATAATAAAAAAATACATGAATATGATTTATGAAATACACAAATATATATGTAGTTTAATTCCACCCATTATATGGAACCTTAATATACATCTTTAATCGGTTCCAGATCTTACACATTTAAAACATATTTTTCCCATAAAAGATAGATGGAAAGTATCAGTGACATATGCTTTTTCATAATATATATTTTTTTACATTATTTGACACTCTTCTATAACGTACACTGATCGTATTCCCAATGACGGTCGTATACCAAATTGAACCTACACATATTCCACTGTATTCTTTATAAATCCATCAATTTAATAATGGTGAAGGATTTTTTTTATTTATTTAATGATTAATACTATTATATTTATCATAATTATAACCATGAGAATCAATTCAACTCATATATAAAATGAATGGAAAGTTTGCGATGCAAACAAGCGACTTGTGTAAGTGTATACAAAGGGTGACAATGACAACTAAAAAAATACTGTATAAAAATAAAATAAAGTAATTTTTTTTATTTTCATAATGCAAATATTGTAGAAAAATATCGCTCTTTTAAAAGTGTGTAGGTAATTATTTTAATTCCTTTACGAAAGAGTCGTAGATTTTTATTACAATGTTATACAGATTGAAACGACACAATAACAATTTTATTGTGAGCAAATTCTTACACAAAATCTTTCAATGCTTTGAAAATTATAATTCTTTCAATCAAGTCATTCTTCTATTACTTGCGACCTGTCAATGGTCACGCATTGTAAACGTCTCGGCCACGTATCGGCAACGTATCGACGACATACCAAATACGCATCAATTACGTCACAGCTAAAATTCGCAGTAAATATTTAAATAATATTCTTCCTGAAGTGTCTATATAGAATGTAAAATTCGTTTCTGATCGATCATTGATCGACACTACCGATATTAGAAAGTGTATAGTAAATATCAAGATGGTGGATTTAGTAGATGAGCTCGATGGAGGCAACATTAATTGTCTTACTCAGACTCGTCTACTTGGTCCGACATCTTGATATACATATATACACATAGTCATCTGGCATTCTTGTCGGCGGTAACGTTTGATAAGTCTTCTGTACGTCGTCGATTCGTGGCCGAATCGTGGAAAATGTCAAACTTTATTATATTACTATCAATCACAGCCATTTGCGGTATACTAGTTTGACTTAAAACAGTGTGAAAGCGTCAGATATGTTGATTATGAATATTAGAAGTGTTTTATATCACCCACACAATATCAGACAGGTTTGAATGAAAGTCGGTCGGTTGATTCTGAATAGTTGTGAGGGCACTCTTGAAATGGCAGCGTGTACAATATTATTAATATAATATAATATATAATAGTTAGTGGCTTGGGGCTAAGAGTGGCATAGTATAATAGTAATAAATGTCAGATGGGACCAACATCCAGAAGCCTGGGGGCCAGATCCTGATTGACAGAGAGACCTAAGCTTAGTCCCCTTTATATCAGAGTTCAATGTTCCATATATTTATTATTCAGGAGCTTGCAGCGCTCCATGGCATATGTCCTCATATTAAACATCATCGATTATCACCTGTTAATTCACTTGCGGTTATCGCAGATCTAAAATGCGTGACTATGATTTATTTTTAGTTTTGTTTATGTTTTCAATGACTGATTCGACCAACTAATCTCCACACGATAAGGATATCAATGTAAAATGACTACTACCCAATAAACCTTTATGTATTTACAATGATTCATTTATGTGGATGTTTATTTTGAACTGGAGCACTTATTTATAATATTGCTTTATTATTTTCGGAATAATTGTATTATCTGGTATTTATGTACACACATCTAAAGTTATCATATTCATCAATTATAAAGTTATTTTTATTAGATAGTTTGATAGAAATTTGTTTGGGTAATTTCCACAATATTTTTCCACATATATTTTCTATACTATCCTACATATATTCCCAAAATATTCCACCAAGAAGTCAACACTATCGACAATATATGTAATATAGTAATTTAAAAAAATGTAAACAATGTATAGAAAACAGATTTTGGCACTCTCTTAGCTGAGGATTGTTTATAGATAAGTAATGTGAAATAATAAATATTGCAATTAGGGGGTCGTTTTTCTATTTGTTATTAAAATATTTTTTACTTACGTACTTTTTTTAAATTTATTTATCTCACTATTACCATGTATTTTTTTAATGTATAATATGTAATGTATTTTATTTATTCTTTATATACATCATATATAAACATACATATAAGCGCACATAACTAATTTAACGTATTTTTGAAAACTCTTACGTAAATTTTAAAAAAATGGTCTTCTTTTAAAAATGTTAAATTAACAATCCAAACACGAAGACTCTTTATTGAAAATAAATTATAACCATAGTTAGTCCAAGTGGATGTAACGATTTTTTAAATATTGGAGTACTGCACCAGTTATCTTTATTATTACCGATTACATCTATCAAATTGTCGTTTTTTGTGCTTAAATTAATAAATTATTTATTGAAGTTATATAATAATTCACCAGAGTCTGGTCAAATATCATCTCAATGGCATCGAGTAAGACGAAGTGTAACAATATAAGCAATTAGTACGACACCATCACCTTCCTTTGAAACCCAACACCTGAGTTTTGTTAACACAGGTGTTTGCTGTATTTAACACTTCTATTAATTATACCAACCGGTGGTTTCTCCGTAAGGAAGACTATCACATAACCTACAAGTGTCTTCACCATATAATATTCCTATATGAATGTTACCAACAAGATTGAGATTTATTATAATCACATCAATCAAAATATCAAATATATTAGGGTAAGTTTCTTCAAACAGTGAGTTATCTAATTCTAGAGGTTCATTTTTGTGCAATCAATTGGTTTGAACTAGAAATTTAAACAAATGGTCTCAATTTTCGTAGTTTCAAAAACTCAATTTTGAAACTACGAAAATCTTGTTATATTTTTTTATTAAATTGTATTAATTTTCGGTCTTTGTAAATTGTGATCTTTCCAGGTAAATCTTACTACCTACTCTTTGTTTAATATCTGTGTAGAGCGAATTCGAAACTATAAACGGGTCTAATCGGGTGATCTAATTTAATAACAAAGCATGTAATAATATATACGTTAAATGTCATTTTGCTTCCTTTTGGCAATTTTCGAATAAATACTACTTTTTGTCACATCTTGCAACATTAAAAGTCACATTGTAGCTCTTTTCAAAAAGATATAAAACTTTGCCAAGAATGTGAACATAATTAATTTATTGACAAAAAGTTAAGGAAACAATATATGTTTTTATTTTATTGCGATACCTTATAAATTTTATATTGTATTCTTTTGTTTTTTTTTATAATATGAATTTTAAATGTAAAATATTGGCGATCATTAAAAAACAAATATAATAGTTTATGTGCCTCAAAACAATTTTCGGGGTTCAATGCCACATTTCATAAAAATAAGTGCCACAATTTGGCGGATTCTGGTAATAATACACTATTTATATAATAACTATTTTTGTCCATTTTTTTGTAAATTAATCAAATCAAGCCCCTCCCCTGCGGTCCCCCATAGCCTAATGGTTCCCTTAAAATAATAAATTTTAAATATTTTACATTTCTTCTTCACACATTTTATCAAGAATAATGTTAATTATTATGCTTGGGACATAGATATAAATATTAGATATCGCATTGCATATAAATAATTCGTGTAATGTTGGTTATTGTATCGTGTATTGTTACACTCTTCTCTCCTATTCGATAAAGGCATAAGTGTGTCTCCCTCACTCAACACATTTATAGTGACCTCAGAGAGTGGTTGTGACAATAATTTGGCAATTAAAATGCAATAATATTTTAAACATGTTAAAGAAGTAGTGTTTGGTAAAAAGTGAGCCTAGAGTGTATGTTTGAGTCCATATGACATGTAGTAACAATGCATTTACCCATTTTACTGTGAAATATAACTGAAGATATTAAGAGAGATGTTTACAGTATAATGTTTGACAGGTAACTCATGTTTTTGGCTACTTGATGTACTTGAACTAAACACGCATTTAGCCACTTGTGCGATATCTTATGTTTATATCGATGGCTTGGGAATAATGTTTAAATTTAATATTTATTTTCATACAATGGACTCGTAAGACCCCCAGCATTCTCTCAGATGATAAACTCACAATTCAGCGAATTCATTGCACTTGATTCGCGTAATATGGGATTTGCACGATGCCCGTATTTTTTATGGTGTACTTATCGAAGCGGAAGATTATTTCACACCCACAACTATTTGTCAGTACAGTGTTTAGTATAAGCTCAGTTTAGTCCCCCTTCGTATGAATTCATTACAGTTGTTACACAATACAAATCTGGGAATTGTAGCAACACGCATGTGCCGCACGGATAAATAAACAATATATAACTCTATAATTGTCATTGTCGACCTTAATATTGATCATTTCAATCCAAGCCACGTGTGAGATACTGTACACTTGTGATTGGTCAGTTTTTATTTTATATTATATAATATAATTATATGCCACAATGACTTTCTGAGTAAAAGGTAGAGGACTCAAAGTCTACCAATTCCAATCAGACTTTTATTCGATGATTTGATCATATGGGAATGTATTTATTAAAATGTTTTCTCGGGATTTGGGTTCGCATCCTGTAATTCTGGTGTATTTATATTTTATTTTATAAATAATCATATAAGGATATATACAATATGTCTTTAATTGAACATGAAATTTTTTAAAGGCTTTCATGTAATGCCAAAAAGTACGACAGAATACATAGTTTAACATGGGCCAAATTATTTTTTAGTACAAAAATTAAGTTATTAAAGGTCAAGGCGCAACGCAAATTAATTGAATAGTGTTGCCATACGATGCCAACATCATAATAATAACCGAACTCATTAATAATAACCAAAGATTCTCATTTGTTATAATAAATTGATGGTATTACATGAAAGCCTTTTTTTAGAAAGATTTCATCCCGGTCTTCTTTATTATTATAATATTTTTTTTGTAATATTGGAGATTACCCGACATCACCGATATTAGAAGTGGATGATAAATATCAAGATGGTGGACCAAGCAGATGAGTTTGACACACTAATTTTCACACTCAGACTCGTCTGCTTGGTCCAGAATTTTGATATGTATACATCCAGTTGTCTAGCATTATTATCGGCGGTAAAGATTTACCTGGATTACTACTACAAACTTATTACTAAATATAAATATTCTTTCTGTAAAATATTTAATTATAATTTTGAAGGGTATTTATTCCCTTATAGTCGGACAGGTTGTTCGAATTGTCGGTAATCTGTCGCAATAACAAATCCTATTAGAATCGTTTAAAGTATGTCCCTTTAAACTGTGACACTAAAATCACAACCCCAGTGATCAACAACCCCTACAACTTTATGTACAAATATATCTGAATTGAAATGTAAGCCCCTTTGAAAGCGTCGCGACGCAAACACATGCTACTGTTAAGCCAAGCGCTTAATATAAAATAATTATTATAATATTGTGATTTTTAGGTGTGAATCGATCTATAGAAAACACACGCCATAGAGTCATCACGATCACAGGTCAAATAACATTACATAGTCGACATAACAACCACCTTTACCTTGCATCATCGCCACACCCTAATTGCACACACCGACAACCCCATTTATTATTAAAATACCATACGAGGGAATCATTTTAATTCGGTATTTTTATATTATTGAATATAATGAAACGAAGCGTTTATAAAGGATATCCTAAAATGATCAATACAGTATAAGACCATGTATGGGGTGAATTGTCCCCAAGGTTCATTGGGACATACGTTCTTTTTTTCCCATTAATATTTTATATAAATGTTGCTGAAGCCTTCAAAATCCTAATGCAAAGTTTGATTGAATGTGAAATTATTGGCATAGACCATATTTTTTTTAATGGCCAATTCAGATCACTTAAATTTTGTTTCAGGAATGTGTAGACTAAATGTCAACAGATTAAACTCACCGCAAACATCGGTTGGTGATATCGTAGTATACATTATTTTATTATTTGATGAGAAATTTTGTCTTTAAGCTAAAGAAGTGTGACATTTACTTTACAAATTCACAAAACGAAGTATTAGTTATGATCAAACATCGGCCAAGAAGGTGAAAAAACAGGTTTTCAATTACCCCAGAATCATAGAGCAATCAATCAACAATCTTAAAACATAATAATATTATTAAAAAAATATATGATTTGCATTAAACTTTACCGTTTGTCCCATGAATATAGTATTTGATAATATAATAAACCAATATTTTAAAGGAAATAGTTGCACCCACTTGGACTAGGTCTGCTTATGATGATCCCTACATGATTTGATTTATTTCTTTAACCTTATACTGTATACTTTTTTTATTCAAATTACATTTTGCGTTCATTCTGAGACACCGTCTATTTACATGATATTATAAATTCTTATGACTCGTTCTTCTAGTGAAACGAAATGTTGGATTGCTGTTGAATATTGAATGGTGTAAGCACATGGGGAGAATCGTTTACCAGTCACCATGATTGATATTGACGTGAATTATGAATGTTATATAAACGACCTTATATAATATAATACATACTCTTCTTCAACACTTTATAGGGCCACACAGCCCATCAGCCATATCATCAAAGATATAAATAAATATTAAACGAATTCATCAATAACTAGATCACATATTTCTAATCGTCCAAAAAGTTATTTTTTAAAGATGAAATAGACAAAATGTAGGTACAGTAAAATAATAGCTAGTAATTATTTTTTATATCTATAAATACGATTAACGCGAAATTTTATAAAATAAAAAATATAATTTTTTTCCTATCCATTTGTTATCGTTATAAACAAAAATATAAAGTGAGGTGAAGGTTTTTAGATTATTTGTTTAAATCATGTCTACTTAGTATATATATTTTTTTATATTTTTTATTTGAATATACTTAGATCATTATTTACTGGTTAATCTGTATAAATATATATTGGCTAATTCACAATATTTCTAATATGATTTGTTGAAATCGCTAATTCTACGTCTTCGTCTTATATAAAATAATTCGTCTTATATAAAAATATATTCTTTTTTACATAAATAATACGATTTATTTATATTTTTATTGAAAAATATTCACATACATTATTAAAATTAATGCCTTTGTCTAAAATACATAAAAAGTCAAATAATTAGCGTATGTTTTTTTTATATAATATTGTCTCACTATAAAACGCTAAATTATTTTGTTAATTATGGGCAAAAGGTAATTATAGGTACCTTTATTTTTTATACCAAAGATTAATTGAATTTTTGTATTATTTATACTTGTATACCAAAGTTTTTTTTAATATTTTGACGTTCTCTTTTACGTATAAAAACCACACTTGTGTTTTATTACCTCCTGTTAAATATTGCCTAGATTAAAGATACATTTTATAATCTTTGTAACGTCTTGAAATATTGTTTAAAAGGGTTTTTAATTTTTTTATTGGCGAATATTATTCAATGGTAGATAATAAATAATTTTATATGCTTTTTGGACAAAGCTATATAATAATATTATATACCAGGTTGCGTTCATGCATTGCTTGAATGCTTGAATATCAATATAGTGGACCAAGCAGACGAGTCTGATTACCTCTGTCAAACTCATCTCCTTGTCGGCCTTCTAATATCGGTGGTTTTGTTTGATCTCATTTTTATATTAAATAATTTAAAATATGAATTCCTATGTAATATAATAAGAGAGTATGTAATATTATAAGAGAGTGTGTGAGAGAGAAAGCTTTTCTCGTTTTACCTCTTGGCACATTTTCCCCTCTTTGATGTTGGTTCGTCCTCTTCCTGAATCTCGATCTTTTCTACTCTCTGCATTGCTTTGACGATTTAAAATATTCTTTTGATACACCATGCTCGTAAAGAACTTGTCAAACATTATCATCGTCGATACATCGTCGTACTTTGAGTGATATTAGTACGTAAAGACGTTTTGCAAGTCAAACTACTCGCTGATTGTCAACACTACGAAACTGGTTAGCAAGTATGTGTTGTATAAAAATTAAGTACGTACTCGTCTAAAAATAAAATCTCCCCTGTTGAAGAGCCAAAGCTAAGTGGCAAAAATTGAGTTTTTTGTTTAATTAAAATTATCCCGAGTGGATTTTTACGTTTCCTAGCCGGTCGTTTTCTTCCCTTCCCTTCGGAGAACAAACAGAACTGTAAGAGCAGATCTGTGCTCGCCGCAAAAAGCAATTAAAAGGGAATTAATATGAGGAACAGAAAGAGAGACAAAGCACACAAAGAGTGGGTAATTTCGAGAAACAACCCCGAGATCTTGTTAAAAAGAAATTACGCCCCTTTCTTAACCTCAAATACGCCGAATTACATTTTTAATTTCCAAAGTCAAACGTGCGTCAAGCTTCCATTATAAGACAATGACTCTCTCTGTATAATGTTTTCCTTTCAAAGTCATCAATTTGCTTAGTTTATTTATATTATGTAATCATATTTAATACTGTATATTAATTCATATAGTATATTTGTGAAATCAGTTGAACCAATCAGAAATTTTACATATTTTAACATTATATTAATGTGTATTAAAGCGAAATAATTCTGAAAAAATTAATTGGTGTATCGAGGTTAAAATACTGTATATTACATGTACATAGAATTAGGTTTCAAAAATATTTTTGATATATTTTATAAGGTGTTATGAGAGTCATGCCATTTAGAATAAAATTTAAAAAATAATATTGGAAAAAGTCCCTTTTCCCAAAACTATAAATTATTTTGCTCTATGATGACGTCTACTTATTTCGGGCAACAATTTTCAATTAAATATTTTGCTCATCTAATCTGAATATGACTATATTGAAAATTAATCATACCCTTTTCATTCTTATTTTCCAAAAAGCGTAATTATTTTTTTCTGGATTACTCACAATATTTGAAGGTCATAAAAAATACTTGTTATTTTATCCAAGGTATTCAAAAATAAATTTTACATTTTTATTGACAACAAATCTTAAAAATAGGTTCTGATAAAATAATGTTGATATATTCTTCATCTTCATGCTTAAACTGTAGTTTTGATTGTGGATTATGAAATTTTTTATTCAATTAAAAATAGGCTTGTTTATAAATTAAAGTAGTGGTTTGTGTAACTAAAAAAGTTGATACTTAGTATGTTATTTTAAAACAGATGTATGATTTAATTAATAAAAAAATCTTTCCATGCATTCTAATAAGATAAAAGAGTTCTTAAATAATTGTTGGTAGGTATATATATTTTATTTTATTTATATGAAGCGATGGTACTCTTCAATAACTCATCGTTTTAGTCATTGTGCAAACAAAGGCAGGGCAGACGGCGCGGAATTCATTTCGATTTAGTAGTAGTACCAGTATCGAGTAGGGAGTAAAGCCTCAATGGAAATCTTTGATAATTACAGGGTTGGTAAACATCAGCTATCGTCCCCCATACAAACATGGACCCGCGGACCGCCACGTGCCACCCCTGTGCTGCCCGCACTCTCTAATAAAACTAAGGGGTGGAATGCACCGATAACTTGCATCCATCACACTATCTTCATTGCATGTTCATTTAAACAATCCTTTTTTCAGACACATTGTACCTTCATTAAATAATCATTACATTTTTCCATATAGTCTGTGTAATATGTTAAAAAATGAATTAGTATGAAAAATTTTCGGGTGGGTAAAATTTTTTGACGGAATCCCATAATTTTTGTGGTTTCAATATTTTCATTTGATTTCTTTCAACTACTACCGAGTATGCATACAGAGAATATGAAATATTCAAATAAAATTTGTAAAACTGACTATAATTAGTTAAATATAAAACAATCGTGGTTGTTGTTAAATCTAGAGCAGCTTAAAAAACCTAACAAAATTCACTATTTTAACCTAAATCAAAAATATGTTTATGTAATACTCGTGTAAGTGAAATAATTTAATGGTTACTTTATAACGGATAAAGGTATTTTTTAAGGACTAATATGTTCTAACCTATACCAAAGTTATCTTCTCTAGAATTATGTGAAAATACTTCGGTTGATTATGGATAAAAATAAATAAATCATTCATCGTTGATAAAATTAATTTTAATTTTTAGCCATTTGAACAATGTGATTCATATTATGACTATTTTAAGAAATCGTAGATTGTTATCTTTGTAATAAAAATATATCAATCAATATACTCTTTTTACATATGTACAAATTAAATATTTTTATGTAAATTACACCTAAAAATTGGTGATACCAAAGCTAAAACATATCATTTAGAATGTCGTTTTTCTTTAAATCGATAGTTATAATGGACTTGGGTGTTTGTATATAAATTTTAAAGTACCTCCCTTAATAACGTTTGAATGGGGTCGTTTAGAAATGTGTCATTACAGCACAAAGGATGGGAAAATTGTTCGAAACGACCCGACCACGCGACCTTTAATTGCCATAATCGTTATGATTCATGATGCGTGGCGAATTTTCGAAAAAATATTATTAATGATTATTATGTTGATACGTAATTAATAATGTAGTGGGTCACGAGCAAATGCTACGATCCTTATGAAACAATTAAGGCTGACCACTTCCTGTTGAATCGCGTGGCCAGGAAGGACAGGAAGTTCTATCCGTGTGAAATTGTCGTCCTGGATATCGAACCTGACACATTCCGGTCATAAGTGGGCGGCGGGCGCCTGACCAACACGTGTCTAATTCAACCCCCTTTAGTCCGACCAGTATTTTCATATGTAAACAATTGAAACTTTATCTGTCTCCGTGAAAAATGTATGCAAGTACAACAATGACAACAAGAAGAACAGCCATTGATTTACTATAGGTGTTTAATTTTTTTTTAATTATTATTAAGAGAAAATATTTTGACTACGTAAATCGAGTTTTATCAGCTATTTTAGCCGTATTAATTGAATATACTATAGATTCATTGATTTACTATAGGTGTTTATTTTTTTTTTAATTATTATTAAGAGAAAATATTTTGACTACGTAAATCGAGTTTTATCAGCTATTTTAGCCGTATTAATTGAATATAAATATAAATATTATAGGTATGCGTATAAAATGTAAAGATTGTGTAGAGTAGATATATAAGACTAGGTGATATTTTTTTCATTGTGTTTATAGAGTAAATAGGTTGTATAGAGTAGTGTAATGGTTGAAAAGTATATAATTTAGCCGAATTCCCATTCAATGAGCGCCGTTCGAACGACCACGGCTCACAGCTGTACGGACGAATTTTGGCCTGTATACTCGAGACGGCCTTCGCTGCTCAATAATCACGGTTTAATTTTTTATTAAATATTGTTATTATGAGAAAATAGTCGTCTGGAATACCACAGAACCTACATCTCTGATGGAGCTTTTTTGACGGGGTTTTTATACACAACAACGTATTAATTGTCTGTCGGTGATCTTAACTATTACTAGTTACACAGATCACCGACTTAATAATCAGTATTTACCCTACAATACAGGAAATCAGAGTAAAGTTGGATCAAGACGATCGATCGGGATTTTATAAATATTATTCCCGACCTTCCAGTCTTTGTTGCAGTTATACGAAATCTTTGATGACAAATTAATATTTATCTCTTGTGTTTCTGACATATTTTAAATTATTATTGGCACTTGTATATATACATTTTATTTCAATTTTAATGACGTTAATAGGAATCTCTATCGTATACCTAAAAAGAAAAGTTTTATTCGCGATTAAAAAAACAAACTTGAGCAGAAGCAAAACACCGCAAAGGCGCTCCGATTGGTGGTACTAACTTAATATATGTATTATAATTTTGCGGTTACATTACATGCCCTTCAAATGCATTTTGAGTGGGAATACAGATTATTTATTTATTTACAATTAAACAATCTCATTTGATCGAGCTAGGTTTTCTCTGATTTCTTAGATTGTAAGTTATTGAGGAAATTATAGACTGTTACCGTAATAAATTGCCAGGTTAAGTTCAAATTAATACATTAATTGGTTTTTATTCCTTAATGAAATATAATAAACACTCGCTAAATATAGTCTTCAATTATAGAAAAATAAGTATTAATGGCTCTATATACATATATAAGCTTATTTGGGTTACCCATATGAATATTTTTTTTAATAAATAACCACTTTCAATTCAGAGTTACAAGCAATTAGTTAACAAATCTTGAGATAAATGTTAAAAAAAGCACATCTATCGGTTACAATCTACTATTTGTAGAGAAAAACTAACAAACGTTGGTGATTTATTGTGTTATAGTTTGCGATGTAACCAATTATGGCCGTTGATTATTATTCACGTATCTGAGGATGTTTAAAGTTTGACATTTCCACTACCAACTATTTACAAACAATGATTGTGACAATTTAATAGTCAAATACATAATTTATTAATCGACTTCTGGTCACGAAAGTAAGGCAGTGTCTTTCTTTGTCTCTTTCTTTTGTAGCTTTTCGTTTGATCTCATCTTAAGAAGTAATGAACAATATTATATATATATATATATATATATATATAAAGTATATTTTGCTTAGAAATATGTGGGTATTTTATAATACATATTATAAAGGCAAAGCTCTGGTAAAGTACGAAGGTTTTTAGCGGTGGCTAATTGCGGGCGAGGCTTTATGAATCGTTAAAGCGAGAGCGGGTGTAGTAATGAAAAACCCGGTTAAAAGGGAGTATTATAATATGATAGGGTATGTAGTAAGTATGTATTATAAGGGTATAGTTAGAGGTGGTAACCGCAATTTAATTAGGGATGTGCTCGGTCAGATTAGACAGTATCGCTTGGGGCGAGCGTCTGCCTGCATAATGCCAAACTATACAACCACTACATAATATTATACATTACACACTCTTATATCGTAGAAACCAATAAATTTACACTTAAACATACTCGACTGTACCCTAACATCCTTTCAATTAATCGTGTATGTACTTCACACAGGAATAATCAATGATATGACCCTTTAAACGCAGATAAGGTGACCGGTATATTGCGAGGATTGTTACAATTGGGTTCAAATCATAGATATGAACATAAGATATCGCATGAGTGGCTAAAAGCGTGGTTAGTTCAAGTGGATCAAGTAGCCAAAAATATGAGTTACCTGGCAAACATTATACTGGAAACATCTCTCTTCATATCTTCAGTTATATTTCACAAGCTTAACAGTCTACTTTCTTATGTTTGTAGAGAAAATATCAATATATGTATATTCCCGCTTGAGTAAAAAGATAATACTGATTTTATCGGTTATTACGGCTGCGAGATCGGGAATAATATAAATAAAATTCAGATCGATCGTCTTGATCCAGTTTTACTCTGATATCCTGTGTTGTAAGGTAAATACTGATTATTAGGTCGGTGAGCTGTGTTAGTAATAGTTAAGATCACCGAGAGAAAAGTTCTTTCAGAGTTTCTGACCGATCACATTCAAATAAGTTGTGTTCATAGATATAAACATAAGATATCGCATGAGTGGCTAAATGCGTTGTTAGTTCAAGTGGAAAACATGAGTAACCTGGCAAACATTATACTGTAAACATCTCTCTTCATATCTTCAGTTATATTTCACAGTAAAATGGGTAAATGCATTGTTACTACATGCCATATGGACTCAAATAGATCCAGGCACAGTTTTTACCAAAGACTACTTCTTTATCATATTATTGCGTTTTAATCGCCAAAGTATTGTCACAACCACACCCAGTAACGTGTTGAGTGAGAGAGACACACTTATACCTTTATCGAATAGGATAGAAGATTGCAACAATACACTGGCTACACGACTTATTTAATAATTTAATATCTAATGTTTATATTTATGATTCAACCGAAATTCGACATTTCAGAAGAGGCAGCATTTTGTTTTACCTACTGATTTATTTATTTCAGGAGGTGAGGTTCAAATGTTAAAATAAGGTGTTAATTCATTGTCTGTCGGTGATCTTAACTATTACTAGTTACACAGATCACCGATTTAATACCTTATAATCCAGAAAATCAGAGTAAACATAGATCCAGACGATCGATAGGGATTTTATTAATATGATTACCGATATCACAGTCGTAATAACTGATCATATTATTTTTGTAGGACCCTTATCCCCTGAGGTATTACGCTAGTTATAAGTATTTTTTTCAATAATCATATAAATGGAAAAACGTGATATAAAATCATTTTGATAAAAAAATACTACTGTAGTTGAAGAACTAAAAAGTAAAATCAATTTTGCATTAGGGTTGAATTTCAGCCAATTTTCATATTTAACACGGATAAAAGAATATTTCTGTTTTGTTAATAAAAAAAAGGTCAATAGTTTATCTAATAAACAAGAATAAAAAATCTCTCAATCTGACATAAAATATAGTTTTGAAAACACTTTTTAGAACGTATGTTACATTAAATGTATTAAATATTTGAAATGTATTATTTACGAATAATTCAAACCATAATATTTTGTTTAATTTAAACTCATCATGTTAGTAATAAAATGATGAGTTGTCTATAGAGCAAATAAAAAATATTGCATTTAAAATTAGTAGAATACGAGTGTCGGAATTAGAGATAAAAAAATATTCAATATTGTAATTGCAGTTAAATTATAAATGTGATATAATATTGTATGTGTCCCGAAAAACACGAAGAGATGGCGGACACAATGTAAATTCCATCAGGTCGGGCGGCCAAAAACCCTTTTCATAAAAGTTTAACAGCATCGGGGGTGGAAAGGAATGGAAGTGTAAAGGGGTGGAATAGAATCGGCCAAGTTTTGCACGAATCAAATATTTGCACTATAATAAAATACGCTGGAAAGTGTTGGCTGAGAACCGTTCGTGCCCCTTTCGTTAGATATTCCACAACGACGACGTCTGACTTCCACATTATGGCGAATTAATAATTCCAACAAGACATAAAGAAATATAATATTGCATGTCTATAGTATATAATACACCCCTATCTCGGATCCATCCACCCCCGAGGTGTTTCGGGTATTTCGACACTGGAAAATATCAATTGTCCTTGAATATATCAAGCAACTTTTAATGACGCACTTTACCATACTAACTGTAAATGTTATTAGAAAGATCGACAAGTGACATATAAACAGGACGAGCGGTAAAAATAGCACCCATACGAAAGCTTTGATGACAAATTTATATTTTTAACGTATTTTAAAGTATTTTTGGCACCTCTATATGTATACAATTTGTTTTTAATTTAAACTAAAATATTTTTATCTTGATTATGTAATGCCAATACGATTATAATAAAAATATACTAAAGGGGGCCTAAGATTTTTTTCGAATAAAAAAATAATTTAATAATAATAAAATAATTTACTATAACAGCTTGAGAATCTTCGGTTTTATTATTATTTACAATAAACAAGTATGAGTTGTTCACTTTATGATGTCATTGCATTGGTTCAAGTTCAAATTCGAATACGTCAACAAGGTATTGTTATTTACTTGCAATGTTCGTAGTGCATTTTAGCTAAAATTACGCTGTACCGTACTTTGTTTAAAAATTTAAATTAAGCGGTCAATCACCTAATAAGTAAATACGCAAGATTCTCAAAAGTTTAACTACATTTCATTTAATGTACCACTCCTTACATTTAATTATTTAAAGTTGAATAAAAGACATGTATAAGCTCATTTATTAATATCTTTTTTAATAAATAACCACTTTCAATTCAATGTTTAGCAAACAAATCTCGTGATAAATGTTAAAAAAAGCACATTATCGCTTACAATCTACTATTTGTTTCTTAGATTAAGATAATAATCTTTTATTTTTTTAATAATAAGAGCTTTTTTTACAGACAAGATAAAAATAATATTAATAAAAAAGGTTTAAAAACAAAAATATATAAATAATGTAGCAATATAGTTATTTATCTTAATTTTAAGTACTTATTGAATGATTTTTTTTGTACTATTCTACAGTTACTCGCACATGGGAGTTACTCGCATCATGCGCTCATACGGTGCGAACTCCCATATCAACTCTCTATACTAATGCGACTATGTATTTTTACTGCAAATCGATTAATTATTTATTTGTTTATAAGGCGCTCATAAAAGAGAGAAGACAAAAATAATAATAATACAAAAAGTTCAAAACAAAAAATCGAAATTTTATAAAAAAAATATAGTGTTACATAAAAATGTATATATAATAAAATTAATTTAAGTAAAGTAAGGTGTAGGAAGCAATCATTTATAAGTTACTATATAAGGTCGCTCCTAAACAAGCTCTTTAGGTGGCAGAATTGGTGGAAAAGGTTCCGTGCGCAATTTCCTTGCTATGTCGTTGTAGCCTATTCAAAGGAGAATAAAAGAGGTAATTGGATAAGGAATATTGTGGATAGAATTATAAATACTTATTATAAAATATTATATATTATAAATATAAATTGTTTTTTTGTTGTACTACCAATAAACATTTTGTACTGATAAGCATTCGAGAACTAATTTTATTTCCCAGAAGCATATGGACTGTAAATGGACTTTTAATATATGGGAACACAATATTATAATATATATAATAGCCTAACGTGTTTGGACGGTCGAAAGACATTTTGAAATGTATGGGGAATTAGTTTATAATGTGTTGGAGTATTTACATTTTGTGTGATGGTAAGGTTTTGTATAATAGAACTAGGCAATGTTAGTATCTAAATATGTAATAATACAATTATTTTCAAAAGCAATGTAATACACAAGCAAATAAAAAAATATATACAGTTTTATAATTGCATGAGACAAAATAACAGCAACATTGTTTACATCGTTGTTAGTTTGACTGTTGGAGCCATGACTCGCCGAAATTTATACAGAAATGTGGAATTCAGACTGTCGGCTTCACAATGCAATAAAGAAAACATGAGAATCTTAAACTTTTTTATTTCATTATAAGTAAGTCTCTTTGTATAAGCGAAATCTACCTAAAAATGTGTAACTCCACACATTAATCAATGAATATTAGTTAAAAATAAGTAGGTATATTTAAAAAAAAATACTAAAGATTACATCGCGTCATAGACGGATCTATTTATATGTTGAAATGATTTAACATTCCATTGTGCAATTTGACGAAGATGTGTAAAAATTAGTGACACGAAATTTGGTTCGAAGAAGTCTCACAATTGCATCATCCATCGCACTAACGACGATGTTTTCTCGTTTTACCAATATTGATTTAGCCCTAACAGGTAATTACTCATCAACGTGCGTGTGGGAATTAATTGTGAAACTCGAGATTTAACTGCGATGACTTTTAAAGCAAATTTACCGATCCCGCCTTATAATTGCAGTTCGTGACTTTTACCTTTGTGTACTTTTACTCTGCAAGGCGAATGTCCGTCAAGTGAGTAACTCAAGTGTAAACTTACAGGCTTCCTGAAACACGACACTGTGAACAACAAAAAGGCTCATTTTAAAAAATCGATGATCTGTAGAAATATATTTCTAAATAGTGAATACACATAGTTAATTAGCATAGTGCGACAACGCGATAATTTCGAGGGACACATTTCTGTTTGATAGAGTCACCTCATATTTTGTTTAAATATTAGACAGTGTTGGACACGGTAGATTTTCTTGTGCAAATATCTATTAAAAACTTTATTATTTAAATACATCCCTAATTATGGAAATTGATCTGCAAAATGTACAATTAATTTATAAAACGACGAAAGTAAAAAAGTAAGAAATTATCATAATAAATTTACACTATAAATAATACAATACTAAACAATTGATATTAAAAAATACTAGGTAAAATAATAATAATAAAGCGATATTTTTTCATCATCCTTAATTATAAAATAATCTTTAATTATTTTTTTTTATTTAAAAATTAAACAGTTGGAGAGCCAGCGTCAATTTTGAGAGATCCTCAATTTTTTGTTATTCATTAAAATATAAAAATCTTCATTTGTGGTAAATGTATGTATGTTCATATAAATGTTAGGTCAGGAAGCAATAATACGTTATTTTTTTTATAAAAATACGTTGAAATACAAATTATTTCACTTTAATGTGTAAATCGAGGAATATTTCCATGAAAACTTTTTTTTAATAAAGTGCTACATTCTGCCATTTAAATATAAGGTACCTACTCGTAAATTAAAATTATATTGATAATTGTGTTTATTTTTAATTAAAGACACTATTTAATCATTTATTTTAATCTATAATATAATGCACATTAACTATAAACCAAAATATGGCCTTTGTGCTCATGATCATTGTTTTACATTTGATAAATAAACAAAATATACCTAATGAAAAAACAGTGTATTAAACTAAAAGTATTATATATTTCTGTCTTTTTAAATTTTACAGAATTTCTACATGAATTGAACAATTTTTATGCCTTTAGTTTCCGTTTACATAGAGTAAAAGATCATAAAAGTTTATCTCCGCTTCTTTTGATCTCTGCCGACTATTTTATGTATAATTAAAAAAAATTATGATGAATTCATTTAAAATATAATTTTACCCCAAAAAATCACGAAATTATCATGCTGAAAATAATCGAGGTTTTCTGGGAAAATTATCGTCATGTTTTTATCGGTATGAATATTATTTTTACGAGCGTGTCTTTTGTAAATATTAGAGAATGTGTATATTATTTCCTCGGTGACAATTGAGTGATAATATGGCGGTTTTTATGTATTTATATAATATGTAAAAATTTAAAATTTGGTATAACCCCCTGCATTTTGGGTAAAAGTCACACGTAGTTTGCTTTTTAAATTATGAATGCATAATGTTTTCCAAAAATGACGTTATGCGAAAGTTCGTCTTAAAATATATTAGTCACAACTCATAAATTGATTTTTATACAACAGTCATTAGTGACTTAATTTTATTAATTAAGTAATTAAATTTATTATATCGTTTTATTATTAGAACAGTGATTATTAAATGCCTTTTTGGGTCTTTTGATAATATTATAATTAAATTGCATATTTATTATTCATTTTACACTATAAAATATTGTAATTGACTTAAATTTAAACGAATGAACTGTTAAAATAACACATTATTAATATGTTTTGTACGAAAGTTTTCAACTTTATTAAATAAATATTATCACCACGAAGAAAATATAGGTTTTTTTTCACTTCATATATAACTTTCTAAGCTACTACATTTTCACTAAGCATGGAAAAACCGGCCCTATAAATTGAATTAATTAATAGATCTTTATATGACTTTATATCTACTTATAAATGTGATACGATCGATCTCAAAATTAGAGACGTTCGCGAGTTTTAGCCACTAACATATTGTTATAAGGCCAGTTATCAATCCCAGATATACTAAGTCGCATCAGTTTGTTTGTTCCCGAGAATTATACGCGCTGTCGCTCTCACTCCTTGTTTGCAACCCCTAGGACCCATACTAACATACTCCGTCATTAACCAGATCCATAGTTCTTTTAAATGAATGGAATGCCAGTGGCGTGGAAAATGAAATATTTGTCATGCCTTACTGTGCATTCATGAAAAGTATGAAAGAATTCCTTAACTTTAAGCAATCATGATGTTCTCTATATTTTTTATAATACGCTATATTTTTTGTTGTATTTCTTATATATTACTGTTTCTTCATTTTTCTAACCTTTTTTTCTATAATACTGACAAATGTCCATCATTGCCGAACCGTATTAGGTTTTTCCTGCAATGGCAAGGTGATGATGGTTCATGCTTTCCTTTTATGAATATATATATATATATATATATATATATATATATATATATATATATATATATATATATTAGATAAATAAATAAAATATTGTGTACTCCATAATGAAATATGGGTATTAAATATAATCAATCTTTGATGATTATATGAAAGAGGATATGATGAAAATGTTATTCAAGACACATTGATTATACACATTTTTTCATTATATTAAATTGTATTAAAATGAATTAACCTCAATTTCCTGAGATGATTGTTATATCTATATATTGTTATATTGAGATGATGTGTAAAATCAGTCTGTCTTGAATAACATTTTCATCGCATCCTCGAGACAGAATATCAGAATGTATGGGTATTTTACAATGTTTTAGGTTTGTAGTTATCTTATTTATGTACAAAAATTTTCCAGTACATAATGCTGGGTGTATATTTCACATAATTTACCGGATGGACACTAATTGACTGTTAAGTGATGCCTTTTTCGCGAGTCGCTCTGTTAATTTTACAAGCGGTCGGCCTCGTACTCTTGTTTGATCTTCTCCTCTACTACACCACTCTACTAATAACTAACTGACAAATTTAGTCAACTGAGGGACATATCTATATTATAGATATTTAACAAAAAAAAATCATCAATGAAACATGTTTCTTAAAAGAGCCATTTTTGTTATCGTCAATGAAAATGTGTTGTATATATATTAACAAAAATGCTAGAAATCGTATTGAATATGTAAACGAGGGCTTCGGATTGAAACTGAATCAAAACTCTGAAATAATAGCTGAAAAAATAGATATATTCAATCTGAAACTACGCAGTGCTGAAAATTGCAATTAACAAATAAGTACTAAAATAAATCACTTCCAGCTGAACCAAAAGCAGTAAAAACTGTCTTTTTTATTGGAATTATAACCGTAAATGAACCAAAATATCTTTTTATTTGAAGCTGTGATTTAAAGCAGTATTTTCATATAAATATTTTTTACCTATTTAGGTATTTTATTATTTCAATTCGATCCACAGGGCGATCGATACCACCGATATATTAGCAGGATATACATTTGTACAACTGCATGTTTAAATATCAAGATGGTGGATCAAGCAAATGAGTTGCAACAATTGTCTCACTCAGACTCGTCTACTTGGTCCGCCATCTTGATATTTATACCTCCAGTTGTATGGTCTGCTAATATATCTGCAGTATCTATTAAATAGAATATAAAGGCATATATTGTATGATTTGAACTTAACATAATGGGGATGGAAAATTATATTGTTAAATACATTTATGTACATAATATATTTTCTTGGAGTATTTATTTGAATATTATTGTTTCTTACTGTACACGAGGAACGAGCAAACATACAAGAGACGTTGTTTGAAATTAGTGGAAATGTGAGAAAAATCCCATACGCTGCACACGTTTCTCCTTATAATGGATTTCACAATGCATACACATTTGAGAACGATATCGTAATTAGTCACAGACTTTGTTATGATCAACAATTCAATTCTATTCTTAGTAAGTGACTCTGATACATATTATTTGGTATTCTAAGTTCTATTCGACGACCTTATCTTCTTGTGATAACCAAAACAAATACACAAGCTTGCACTCCATGCGATAGGTACATGAGACATTTGTACAAAGATTTTAATAAAATTATCATCAAAATTATGAGAAAAAATATATATAAATGAATATGCTTGTATAGAAACAATGTGTTGGACTTTGAATCAGTGAGAATATTTTAAGACAAGGCTATTGATTTTTTTAACAGTTTGGGAGTTCTAAAAGCAACGAATATTTTTATTTCAGGAAAATATGGAATGATAGCGGTTAATTTTTATTATTATTATATATATATATATATATATATATATATATATATATATATATATATATATATATATATATATATATATATATATATATATATATATATATATATATATATATATATATATATATTAAAAAGTTGTTGAAAAAAAAATTTGATAGATAAATATTATCCACAATGTGAAATTAATTAATTAATTTATAATTTTAGTATGATAATTGTTTTTCTGTTATATTACCCTTAAAATATTCTCATTGTGTGTTTATTGTTATTTTTTGTGATCTTTTAGATCAGAGTTTGTATCTTTTGATATTATTATTTAGTTATTAATGAGTTTATTATATAGATATTTCAATAAAATTTGACACACCAGCAGGATTTGAGTGTGTGTGTTTCTACCTCCTCGCCGTCTCGCTAATTCAAATTCTATTGCGTGTACACAACGTTGATATGTATGAGTGATGCATGTAATTATGTATGCCGGAATATCGCGTGCCGTTTCTATAGGTAAAAGTTCATTGTAAGCTATGAATACATTAATTTAAATAGATTATTGTGATATAAGCATTACAAAATATTGATTGTGTGAAGTAAATGCGTTAGTATTGCCATCGATTAGATTTTATTTCCTTTACATACAAGAAATATTAAAACGTAATGAAGAATGAATTGATTGTCCCGTGTCCCACATGAAGTTGCCGCAAAATACATACTTTTCCTTCGACAACGCGGCAACAATCTGTGTGCTCTTAAGTCTTTATGGAACTTAGCCACATATTGTATGTATGAAACGTCAAAAAATGTTGCTTTTCAATAATTATTTAATAGTAAAATAGTCCTATTTGACCTGCAACTAATGTAGATTCATCTATTATCTATAACACGTCTCTGTCAATAGAAGGTATTTAATCGTAAATTATTATATGTTATAAATAATAATTAAACCGAGTGACACGTGACAGGCAGCGTTACCAGATTGAATATGTGGCTCAGTTCCATGAAGACTTAAGAGCACACAGATTTTTTTTGCACTTATGATATTTTAAGCTGGAGCAGTCGATATTTATATTTTTATTCAGATTTGTCATTAGTTAATGGTTAAAACTAGTCCACGTGAGCGTAATGAAGTGCTTTGAAGTATAGAAATATTGCTTTATTATTTGATTATTTTATTTCAACACTCTGATATTTACACAAAGCATTATGTGATATACAACAAATATTATATTCGTGGAAAAAACTATAAAGCAAATTTTCAAAATTGTAATTTTATTTTATTAATATTATTATGTTTTAAGATTGATAAGTTAATATCTGAATTTTACCACATAATAAAGCAATATAATATAAAATGTAAGCCGCGCATTGCTCTAAAATAAAATTGTGATCAATTTCAAACTTTTTTGAGCACACAGAATGTTTTTGCACTTACGATATTATACGCTGGAGCAGGCGATATTTGGGACAAGCTTTGCTTCACAAAAAATTATAATTATACCTGCATTCCGCACGAATGACAATATTAAGTATGCGCAATTGCAAAATAGTAGAATTGGCAGTGTTTAGACAATGGGAAGTGTCCCGGTGGTGAAGAGTGCACAGTGTTATTGTAACAAGGGTGGTATTATGGGGGTGGTGGAGAATTCGCACCCTGGACAAATAATAATATGTATTGCATGAAGTGTTTGGATTAAGCCTCCCTCACCCTCATAATGGTGTTCTGTAAGGAGGGTGGGTGGTACAGTTAACATGCTACACCAGTTCAATTGTTACATTATCATCATCCACTATTATCAAGATCATCAAAGACGTTCAAATTTGTGAAACAACCCCTAACAATTAATACTTAAAAATATAACACATTTATCTAAAATTCAAATTAATAAATAGGATTTTATAAAATGTATCAAATCACACATAATTCGCATCCTAAGGTTTGGCGGGATGAAAAAAATATTTTTAATATATTTTTTATTTATTCATACATATATATATGTATGTAAACAAGTATAAAATAAAAACACAATTTAGAAGGAAATCATTTTGTAAATGTAATAGTATTTATTAAGAGCACAAACCTGTAAAAATATGAATGTGAGGTAATATTTATTCAAAGTTAAAATAGACCTTTTCTCTATACATAATTCAATAGTAAATTTATCCAAAAATCATTTTCATATATAGGATTTTATAAAATGTATCAAATTACACATAATTCTTATCCTCCATAGGTTTGCCTGAAAGATTTTTTTTATTTATTCATATACATGTAAACCGCTATAAAATAAAAACACAATTTAGAAGGAAATCATTTTATAAATGTAATAGTATTTTATAGAGTATAAACGTGTAAAAATATGAATATGAGGTTATATTTATTTAGAGTTAGAAAATAGACCTTTTCTCTATACATAATTCAATAGCAAATTAATATATAGGATTTTATAAAATGTATCAAATAACTCATACTTTTAATCCTAAGGTTTACCGCGAAGATTTTTTTTTATTATTTATTTATAGTATTTATTAAGAGCATAAACGAGTAAAAATATTAATATAAGCTAATATTAATTTAATATTTTTCTATACATAATTTAATAATAGAAATCGGTTCTTGTATACGTTGTCAAAATAAATTGTAATAGAAAAAATGCAGGTTTTATTTGTAAATTAATGTTTAAAAGTTTTTTAACAATACCCTATTAGATTTATATGAATTAATTTTAAAAGAGAAAAAAGTCCATGATCGCATTTTTAAGAAACTTGTCAGTGACATTAGCAGTTTCATATATTTATTTATATTTACACATTATTATTATGTGATATTGCAGTACCACTAGAGCATTACGGGGGATCCCAAGTCGCAGTGATGATAATGCAGCACTTTTTATTTGGATAAAATGGATTTACGTGTATTTATTGCATTTTTGCTGGACAAACATCGAAAAGTTTCCACAAATATATTTAAAATAGTGTCTCCATTAGCAAACTATGAATGTTAAGAATTAATAATTTACCTTATAAAGCCAGCGTTACACTACAAGCAATTCAATCACTGCCAATATTTATTATATGTAAATAAAGAGCGGTGTTCTCGTATTCTTGATTTAATTAAATTTCGTAAGGGGTCCTTCTCGTCCTGTTATAATATAAGGGATTTGCACGGATATATCGGGATAAATATGAAAGTACAAACAAGGGCCACGTGTCGTTGGCCACGGGCCAGTTTATACACAAAGCAGGCCACGTGGATTTTTTATTATTGCATCTTGCACTGTCAACACTTCAACTAATCATCAATAATAAACTATCTGTATTAAACCACCGATTTTATATTAAAAACAATGCCACGTGTGTGAACAGACGATCTCAAAGAAATATATGAATTGAAAAACATTTCGTTCAAATCAAATGTGGACGTGATTAAATCGAAATAAAAAGAAATATTTTTCATAAAACTGAATTTGAATGTTTGATACTTGGATAATTTAATTTTCAGTGAAAATCTTTATTTATTCATTAGTTTAATGTTTATTTTAATCTATTTTTTCAAACTGAATAATTATTTAAAACTATAGTGGTAAGACTTTTGAACGTATCAAATAATTTCAGATAAATTATTTTTAGTTTTTATTTTTAATGTTAAATTTATTAATTAATTTGTTTGTGTAATTTTTTTGTGTATTTTTCATCTAATAATAATAAGCCATTCCACTTTAATCAGAAATAAAATAGGATGTAACTTGTGCGATTCCCAAACTATCTATTATTTTTTAAATTGTAAATTAATTACGAAATGTCATTCAATAATTTAATATTAGTCTGAAATAAAATAAGAAGTAGCTTGTGTGATTCCCAAGCTATGTAGATTTTTTTATGGGAAATTTATTCACTAATTTCACAGTTGGTTTCACGTGTTTAGTAGCTAATAATAATAATCTGTTGTCATCATTCCATATTAATCTGAAATAAGTATTTATAAATTAAATTACAACAAGCCTAAACGGTATATATGTATGTGTAATTTTTTTAAAAATATATGTATATAAAAGAGCCGTATTCAATGTAATAGAGTAAAGCTTGGAATTCCTAGGCGTGCGTCGCCGTAAACGTACACCGTAAATACAGTAATAGAGTTGCTTTGTTGTACTTTTGATCGGTTTTTTGTTAATTAGTGCCTCGCCCGAGGCTCAGATGAGGCATTAACTAATAAAAAACCGACCATAATTGTAGCTAAGTAACTCTACTATCGTATTTACGGTGACGTATGCTTGAGAATCCATTACCTAATGAGAGTGTGTGAATGCGATGCATATGCGTGTACACCAATACTACCAAACTCTAGTCTATTCGTACACACACGACTCACCCTAAATTCTACTCAATTTGCACCATTAAATTTCTTGTTCTGCACATAAAATAAACATATATTTTATATGAAATTTTACATAGAAATAAACATAAGATATCGCATGAGTAGCTAAATGTGTGGTTAGTTCAAGTGGATCAAGTAGCCAAAAAACATGAGTTACCTGGCAAACATTATACTGTAAACTCTTCATATCTTCAGTTATATTTTACAGTAAAATGGGTAAATGCATTGTTACTACATGTCATATGGACTCAAACATACACTCAAATACATCTAGGCTCACTTTTTACCAAAGACTACTTCTTTAGCACGTTTTAAATATTATTGCATTTTAATCGCCAAAGTACTGTCACAACCACTCTCAGGGGTCACTATAAATGTGTTGAGTGAGAGAGACACACTTATGCCTTTATCGAATAGGAGAGAAGAGTGCAACAATACACGATACAATAACCAACATTACACGAATCATTTATATGCAATGCGATATCTAATGTTTATATCTATGTCCCAAGCATAATAGTTAACATTATTCTTGATAAAAAGTGTGAAGAAGATGTGTATAATATTTAAAATTTATTATTTTAAGGGAACCATTAGGCTATGGGGGACCGGAGGGGGAGGGGCTTGATTTGATTAATTTACAAAAAAATGGACAAAAATAGTTCAAACATTATTTTTTGATGTGATTGGTAATACTGTATTATTACCAGAATCCGCCAAATTGTGGCAGTTATTTTTATGAAAAGTATTGTCACAGCCACACTCAGTAACGTATTGAGTGAGGGAGACACACTTATGCCTTTATCGAATAGGATAGAAGAGTGCAACAATACACGGGATATACGAATTATTTATATGCAATGCGATATGTAATGTGTATATCTATGAAATTGTACTAATTAGCGATGATCGTGCGTATTAGACACGGTAATTTATTATATAAATGATTGAGAAACATTATAAATATGTGTGTTGTATAGTAAAAAGTGCAAAGGCTTCGTCTCTAATGGATCAGGCCTTGAAGTGTTGGTCAAATAAATACTCGGCTTGGGTGAAATTTTGCCGTTGACAGTGTGCAATAATAAATGTTCTATGGCCGTGTCTGATACACGCGTGTCTTCCATCAGGTCGACAGGATTAACGGATATATTATTATGAAGGTGGTCTCTAAATATTCTACATACATATATATATATATTATGAATGAACGAAGCCTTAATCTCTGACACCAGCACGTCAAGGCGCAACAATCACATCCACAATCCACAATGACACATTCCTTACAAATAATATGCATTTTATTATTAACTAGGGTATTTTAATCGAAATTTTCGGTTTTATTTCATTTTTGCTTTAAAGTGTTTTTTTTTATCGATTAGTAGAAATTTTTGATATTAAAAATGAAGTAGAAAAATGTGTAATTATTATGCATTATAAAATTAAATACATATAAAAAAATATTTTGAAATTATTTAATATTTCTAAATGCTCTTATTTGATGCGTTAAAAATCGAGTCATTTATTATGCATTATTAAATATCTCTAATATTATTTTGAAATTATTTCAATAATATTATCATTCAAATACCCGTTATTATATATTAATTATCATTAAATATTTATAAAAATTATTATTTTTCCATCTGGTAACACTCTCTTTCAAATGTCACTCGGTACTGAATATTACCGATATAATATTATTAGTCCCTGATACATCGAAGACTATTTTTTTCATATAGCGACTCTGTATATATTAAATGTACAATTATTAAATATTTCTAATATTATTTTGAAATTAATTTAATATTATTATGTATTAATTGTAGTAAAATAATTATATGAAATATTATTCTTCCATCTGGTAACACTGATGGTTGGAAGACCCGTATATACATACACACATATACACATACACACGCCCTAGATAATTATATATATTATATTGAACAGAAAGAATATTTTATTAAGTAATAAGTTTGTGGTAGTAACCACCGATAATAATGGCAAACGACTATATGAATAAATATCAACATAGTGGACCAAGAAGACGAGTCTGAGTGTGAAAATTAGTGTGTCAAACTCATCTGCTTGGCCCACCATCTCGTTATTTATATCATTCACTTGTCCAGACCTCTAATATTGGTGGTTTTTGGGTATTTGAGTATTCTTCCATCTGGTAACACTGATGGTGAAAGACCGGCACACACACCGTAGACATTATATATATATATATATATATATATTATATATATATATATATATATATATATATATATATATATATATATATATATATATATATATATATATATATATATATATATATATATATAATAGTTGCCCACAATGGTACTGTCATATTTATGTGGTGTATAAAGTACTCGATAATGTCATGGACAGTGTCATGTCTGTCCAACAAAGGACTTGTTGTATTATAACAGTGCAACCGCTGCTTTTTATACCAACACAATATAAAATACTTCAGGAGGGCTCTCCATCATCAACACCACAATGAATCTGTCTCTTGTCTCCTCCACATCATCAACTATCAAATATGGTGTATAAGTCTGCCAAGTTATCATCAGGCCATTGAATTTTTATACCTATACAACTTATTGATAGACCAGGAGAAAAAATCCAATTATTTAATCAAATGAAAAGGGGTGAATATAAGGCTTTTTAAATTACCACCTATCATAATCATACCGTTGGATTTCTCTGCACATTTCAAGTCAAAAATAAATTTGGTGTGTTTTATCTCAATGTACAAGCTATAAATAAACTCAAATCTTAAACAAATATCTTATATAAATATTAGAGTAAACAAAATTATTAATATGTGGTGTTTTAGCGTGAATCAATTTATTATCTCTCCTGTAATATTTGGAAAAAACGGACTTATGCAGTCTGAAAAGAAAGCCGACGATATATACATAGTCGGATAAAAATTAGTAAATATTATTATATTAAAGTTGATATATATTGAATAAAAAAAAATCAGAAAAAGTGTATTTGTGAAAGAGTGGATTAATATAACAATTACTTAATTTAATTCGAATTTTACATTGTTCATATAATACGAAATATCTTATGAATTAGACTAAGGTGTACTAACTAACATGAAAAAATTAATTAAAAAAATATTTGATATGAGAGATATATTAAATAATAAAAAGAATGTGAAAAGAATAAAAACCTATATACAAATATGAGGATTAATAAACAATAATTCTACATCAACAAAAATAATTACAAAGTATTATGCTTAAAACCAAATTTGGATCGAGTGAATTATTTTAAAGTTATTAAATTTTCTATTGATATCAATTTTGGATGTCCCTCCGAAGCTCTATAGAACTATATCTCAAAATGCAAAATAAAATATACTCATTTATTTGAGACCGGCGGATATAATATATCATGCTAAAAATATATTTTCGCTAAGCTTGTCAGTATAAGTAAGTAATCTACATAGTAACTATGAAAATACAAATTCACTAATTACTTTTAGTGAATTTTAATTTCTTTATATTACTCTCACACAAAAAGTAAATTGGTCGAGGTTAGAACATTTTATGTATTCATATATGATTTCACATTTTTAAAAAAGTGTTCTTAATTTATTAATACGTAGTAAAGTCAGGTCATATCTAACCCAAGCATTGCTTTTCATCATTGATTACAATTCAATAAAATATATTATGGCAAATCATCTAAATTAACAGATTTTAATGATAAAACAAAATAATAATAAATCGTTTAATGACATTGTGAAAGTGTCATTAAAGGCTTTGTATATGAACCCTTGTAATACGTACATATATTGTATATCCATTTTACGGCCTCGCAATTTAGAAGTGGAGCCTGGCTTGGATTAGGAAGAGTCTGTTAATTAAAGTCTTGTTTATCTCGGTGAAGCAGGTCGATTATGGCACTTTTATCCCAATAGCCTGGGTTTAGTGGCCACCTCATCGCAAAGAAGAAACCTTTTAGCCCACAATATTTACCCCATTCCTTTTACCCCTTCATCGTGGGTTACTTACTCCGTTACCACTATAAATAATATTAATTTCAACCACCGAATTATCGAGTTTCACCCTAACCTTTTAGTCAATCCATATACCTAAATGGCAAAAATGGAAGATTATTTTTTAATATAATACATATATAAATAATGTCCCTTAAATTGATAAAAAAATGAGCCGCCTTGTGGCCCAGTGGTTAGTGTACCGGATTCGTGAGTGAAGACTCCCGGGTTCGATTCACGGCACCGGAGTCACTTGGTAGATCTAGCTTAGCAAACTAGATCTTAAGTACTCATTGCTGTGTGGTGGCCTGGGAAACCATCTCTACTATATTCTCCCGTAAAGGCCAAGGTGGCCTGGCCAACCCCTTATAAAGGGACTCCCATCAATAGGGAAGGCGTCACGGTATAAAAAAAAGAAACTTCAATAAAAATAATGTTTGAAAATACTCAAAAATGAGACTTCTTTTTAAAGAAGTGCATTCCACACTTTAGCCATTTTATCTTTATTTCTTATGGGTACGTTTGATATATAATAACTTTTTATTAATAACTCATATTTGGTATATGTCCGAGGATTTAAAACAGATTAAAGACGTATAAATGTACATTAAGGTTCTACTGTAGTGAAATATTTCATATTTCTAAATTATATTTTAATACAAATTAATAAGGAAAAGTAAAACTCTCTCAATAAGGCACAATATTTAACATGTTTTGTATCTGACAAATGATTTGATCTGAAGATTTTAAAATTATATAGTTTATCGAGAGGTGGTATTTAAAAAAAAAACAATGTTACCAAATCCTGGGAAGATTTCAAAAAATATAATTTAATGTTATAAATAATATAATTTTAAGAGATTATTCTGTTAATATCTGACAATTATACAAAATGCATAGATATAAACATTAGATATCGCATTGCATATAAGCAGTTCGTGTAATTTTGTTTATCCCGTGTATTGTTGCACTCTTCTCTCCTATTAGATAAAGGCATAAGTGTGTCTCCCTCACTCAACACATTTATAGTGACCACTGAGAGTGGTTGTGACAATACTTTAAGTATAAAAATGAAGAAATGAAAATAATGTAATGTTTAGTTTATAGATATAAACATTAGATATCGCATTGCATATAAAAAATTCATGTAGCCCGTGTATTGTTGCACTCTTCTCTCCTATTAGATAAAGGCATAAGTGTGTCTCCCTCACTCAACAGTTTCCTAGTGGCCCCTGAGAGTGGTTGTGACGATAATTTGGTGATTAAAACGAAATAATATTTTAATCATCCTAAAGAAATATAAATATAACGATATTACGAGAGATGTTTGCCAGATAACTGATGTTTTTGGCCACTTGATGTACTTGAACTAAACAAGCATTTAGCCACTCATGCGATATTTTATGTTTATATCTATAACAAAATGTCAATAAATGTGACAGGTATCCAATACAATGATCAATTTTTAAATACGATTTTTGTACCTTCGTAAATGTAATCTTAGATGATTAGATTAATTTGCTAATTAATTTTCTCTGAATCGATCGATTTTAAAGATATTTGTGGTTCATTCTTTAAAATCATATTAACTTTATTCTAAATTCAATCAAACAAACACACCTCTTGGGTCGATTATTTTACGCTTCTCATTAAAAAAATGTTATAGATTGTATCTGAATTTTCAATGATGGCAATTTCTACGTATATTTGATATAATTATTTATATAAAATATAACAAGGGTTCATTGTCTCTGGTAGTAACCACGAGTACACTGTCTCCTTACTAATTTAATACATGTTTACCGAAGACCGCTATAAATTTCGGCTTACACGTAATACGAACACACGCAAATCCCATCGGTTACTATTATACAGCAATACATTAAAAAAAAAACTCCAAAATGTATGCCAGTTAAATATTAAAATTATAAAAAAATGTCCCCGAATGCATTCAGCATTTTAATACGCCATTTTTGGTACACATCTGTTCAAACAATTTTGATTGATTTCATCATCTACGTGTGTGTGTACGTGATGCTTATCATCTAGGGAATTTTTCTTTAATGTTTTGCATAAAAATTATAATTATAGTTTCAGCTGTGTTTGGATAGATTACTCATTTAGAATGTGGTCAAATATCGTTTGCTCTTGATAAAAAAATAAAGTGTTTGTTGACCGAACCGGTACCTCCATATTTCAAAGGCGAGAGTGTCGATGCGATTTTCCGGTTGTGGGTCCGGTACGGTCCGGTCCAGTCATAGTGTATGGTGTATGTACACAGTACTGAATAAACTACACCGTATTTGGTTTCAAATATATTCACACAAAGACTCCACTCTCATATCTTTTATAGTGGCTGTAATCCTAACAAGAACAAACATACACATTATTATCCGCTTGGCTTAAACGCCACGAAAACTTACACAATACATACTAAATTCCTTTGATTATAAATTAAATAATAAATATATCTGCCTTTTTATTGATACAGTACTTATTTATTCTTCTATATAAGAAATTTTAATTATAGGTGGAGAATCATGTCGGTCCCTGTTTTCGATGCACTGGGTGTTCCGATTGAAATATTGTCATAAATAATAATAAATAAACAAATTAAAGTAGAATATCTACACAATACACATTTGTCCTATATCTATGGATATGAAATAATTTGACCTTGATTTATTTATTTATTTACGCTTCGAGAAGGCTTTATTTTTAAAAAGGGTCTTTTTGAGAGGGTTTTTTATACACAACAACGTGTTAATTGTCTGTCGGTGATCTTAACTATTACTAACACAGGTCACCGACTTAATAATCGGTATTTACCTTACAATCCATGAAATCAGAGTAAACCTGGATCGAGACGATCGATCGGGATTTTATTTATATTATTCCCGATCTCCCAGTCGTAATAACCGATCAAATCAATTTAAAAAGTATTGACTTGAATTTGATATGAAATAAAGAATATTGTAGAAAAAGAAATGCACTCATTTGAATGCATGTTATACCATTATAATTTATTAAAAAATATACGTCCAATAATCTGTAACAGATTAAGAATGTATACCGGGGTTTCATTGTATTTTATATTGATTTTAAATGTGTAGGGCTTAAAGATTATATATAAAAAATTGGAGAACCTAATTCTGTGGACGCATCGCTGTGTGTTCTATTAAGGCGAAGTAATTTTTAAAGCATTTTAATGTTAGTATAACTTTTTCAGATAAATAATTTTGGGTTCAGTTGTAACTATTACAATTTGTACAGCCATTGTTCATTGGGAGGTTCTGCATAAATTTCCAAATTTCTATTCAAACCCTTATATATTATAAATAAAAAAGATACTCCAACCCGTCTTTGTAATGCATCGCCCAATTTTGGTCGTGACTTTAGTCTTAATGTAATATTGTATTAATTGTTAATAATGGGACACATTAGTGATAGGCAACAAAAAGGCTTACGTTGACAAATTGACATTAACATGATGTCAATTGGTGTAGGCGTAGTGTTTTGAATGGGACTCCCGCTGAGAAACGAGCCCCCTGGCCACGGGGGGCGTAGCACCCCTAACTTTTACAGCCCCAATACAGAGAGTAAACCACCGCAGATGCCGAGATACCAGGTGTTTAAAATCATCCAGACCGACCAACCCTCCATTACAACACAACAACCTGCCCTATAAAACGGAAGGGGACTGTACACTATTTAGAACTGGGTTCCGATTTAGGCTGGAATTTTACAAGTATGTTAATAAAATTATATTTTAATTCATATATAAATAAACCACAATTATGAATTCAATCTCTGGTAGGATTATAATAAATTTTCTAGGGGGTCCAAATTTTGTCTGTTTTTATCTAAAATAATTCAGCTCACCTTATGCTAAGGTTCTGGTTAATTAGCACTTAAGGTCAGACATACACGTTCAGTTATTACTGCGCAGTTAACTGAACGTTTGTGGGTTCGACTAGTACTAGTATCAATTTTAAATTCAACTCATAAAATCATAAAATATATTGTTTACTGAAAGACTTAAGCCTGGGATTCCTAGACGTGCATCGCCGTAAACGTACACCGTAAAGATGGTAATAGAGTTGCTTTACTGTACTTTTGATCGGTTTTTTGTTAATTAGTGCCTCGGCCGAGGCTTAAACGAGACATTAACTAATAAAAAACCGATCATAAGTGTAGCTAAGTAACTCTACTATTGTATTAACGGTGAAAAATCTACCCATTGGGTTTGGGTTTTTGTGTTTGATATTTGAATAATGCAATAATATATAATAGTTTACAGGGAATATTTGAATACTTATAGGCAAATTCAATACATTTTGAATTAATCACATTTCTCTGTCTTGTAAAAATGTATATTATGGGAATTTTAAAATCCTAATCAATTTAAATTTAATTCTTCCTTCATCCCTAAAAATTGGTAACTGGGTTTCGCTATCAGCAGATAATAAGAGGCCTAAACATATAATAAATTAGAGGTGTTCGTTGTAATTGTTAAATCACCGTAATATGTGTGGTGTTTACAACAATTGTTATGGTTGTCGTGTATGGGTGAGATGTAATATGGGGTCAAATGATGGGGTAACCCCTGTGCTTATTGCACGACTACTATTGTATTGTGTTATATTGTTCGAAATAAGTCATGGTGCTTCACTAACCGCCCCTCTAATGAGACATATTTATTGCTCTCACCCCCGCCCCCCACATAACATATTAATATAATATATTGGCATGCCTGATATACATCTTGATTATAATCCTACGGTACTTCAGCGAGGTAGATCATACATGGGTGACCATTGATCTGTAAATATTAAAGTGAAACGCCCTTAAACTATTCCAGATCTTTACACGTATACTCATCAAACTTATGTCTTCGCATAAAATATGAAATTAAAATTACAATCGTATGACATGCACTTTTGTTAATAAAGAATCCTTCATATAATTCAATATTCATTTTTCAACTCTATTCTGAAACACACATGCTTATCGGATTTATTCGAACTTTGTATATCAAACGAATTTCGAATTAAAATCAAATCATTTAATTGAATATTAAAATGTGACTGTAATATAAGTTTTCAGAGCTGCCCTATCGGTTACTTTAATTAACTTTAACATTTATAGATTACAAGCATATTAAATTTAAAATATAATAATATTAACGACGCAATTACTTTACTTTTATACGTATAGGCGAAATTAATCACCAAAGGTCGTAATTAGTCACACTGTTAACCTATAATATTTATTTATTTATTTGACGCCCCAAGGAGCATTTTTGTCTTTTTTAGAAACAACAACGTGTTAATCAATTATTTGTCGGTGATCTCAACTATTACTAGTTACACAGGTCACCGACTTAATAATCAGTATTTACCTTACAATACAGGTAATCAGAGTAAACCTGGATCAAGACGATCTATTGGAATTTATTAATATTATTCCCGATCTCCGATAGTCGTGATACCCGATCAAATCAATATAAAAAAATTTACTTGAGCGGGATTTGAACCCATAACCACAATATTTATAGCCACGCGTCTTATCCCCTGAACTATTACGCTGGTTAATATCATATAAAATTACGATATCACTTATCACAACCGTTTGCGGTAAGTTCATCGGAATCTCCACGTGACCCAAATTTGACACTAATATGTTTATTGGGTTGAATATATTTAGGTGTTAATAATAATTAAAAAACTACATATTTACTAGCGGAAATAAATATGGTTGTCACTAATAGCGGAGACAAATTGTGGAATTAGTTAATAATACTATTTGTTGTCCATTGTTTATTTTTTTTTCGAAAAATCTACCTAGTATCTACAATTAATTGTTCGATGTTTTTGATTAATTGTCAAAATATTTTTTTTTTATTATTTATTTTATTTTACATATAATTACTACATCATACTGCACTACCACTACAGCATTACGGGGGATCCCAAGTCGCCGTGATGATAATGCAGCAGTCGTCATTTAGAAGATTATATATAGATGATTTTTTTACAGGGTTCCGGTCTTCTTTGAACTTATTTTCAATAATAAATACAATATTGTAATCGTTTTTATGAGGATGTACATACAACATTGAAAAGGTTTTATTGCGCGCCAAGCTCGTAACAAAAACATAATATCAGTTCCCGAAATTGGCCTACAGTACAAATATTTGTCGCAATATTCCGCCCCCTATTCATTCGACCATTTCCTACTGCCATTTTAATTTTATCAAATACAAACCAATGCCCGAGGACAGAGTAAATTTGACCAACGATTCGCACCTTTGCTCAACTGCGCTTATTACAAATGTAGGGTATTTTTTACCTGACAAATAGAAACAAACCACACTTTTTTTAAATATATATATTACATGCATAGTATTGCAAAAACACGATGTAAGCTTTATAATTTATGAATGAAGGATCCCATTTGTAAAGTCAAACGGATGAATGTAGACTTTTCTGTTATCCGTGTCGTTCCTTTTCACAAATTGGCATCCAGGAGCGGAAATCGCACCCTCGCCCCATGAAAGGAATGCTTCCGCCATTCATAAGGGATGATAAATCGCGGGATTTACTGTTTGGTCAATGTTTTTTACGATCTATTCCTTGCGTATTATTATAAATATATTATTCGGCACACCTTTGTATCGTGTCAAACGTGTGACGTGAAAGCGACAACAAATAACACCCCGAGAAGGTGAATAAACTTGATATTTGTTGAATCAAATTACTCCATCACCTTTGCAAAGAATCAAATATTTAATTGAAAACATTAAAAGCTATAAAATTTTAGTAATCTTCCTAATTCGATGGGTTGATAACCCAAAGCTGTATTTACAAAATAACAGTTTATAACGAGTGTATTACAATATTGTATTTATAAATATTATTTTTTATTACCGATAGTATCAATGGTAGTTAATAATGTTATTTTTTTTTTATTAAATAAGAGAAAACAGTTCTCTGGAATACCAGAGAACCTACATCTCTATGTGAAGTTGTATAATAACATAATTCCTTATTCTAAGGCAAATTAGGTACATATTTACATTTACAAAATAAAGAATAATAATATACAAAATAAACGAAAAAAAAGGTAAAAAACTTAATATAATCAAATTTAATTAAATATTTTATTTTATATATAAATACATATAATTACTACATCATACTCCACTACCACTAGAGCATTACGGGGGATCCCAAGTCGCCGTGATGATAATGCAGCACTCGTCATTTAGAAAAAATTACAAATTACAAAAAAAAAAGAAATAAAAGATAAAAAGCTAAAGAGAAGAAAAACATTTTTGAAATTAAATTAAATATAATTAATTTGGGTCATATTTAACCAATCTTACTTTGGACTAAACTGGGTATTCAATAAAATTGATTTGAGTAGTAAAAACGTAGTCATATGTAAAGGACCTTGTTTTGAAATAATCTTCGGGAATTAATTGTTTTAAATTCAAACCAATAAAGTAGGTATGATCAATAAATTTATAATTTATTGCATTAATTATACACGCATTCCAGTATTACATTAAAAAAATCTGTAATGGTTTTGTCGGTTCTCTTGCATTGTGAAGCGATTTACTGTATGATTTGTAACGGAGGCTTAACTGTGTCGTTACTTTGACCATTTCATCGCTGATTTTACGCTTCTTCCTACTTATCCAGCATCCTGCTTTTGAACATCATGTTTTGGCAAATGCAAGTACTTTTATTCAAGTGAAATAAGACTTAATGTAGTCATCGATTGTCGAAATACCAAGTAAGAAGACCGACAAAGTTATTTATTTGATTAGATGGCAGCCGTGAAGGACGCACGACTTGTTTTATCGAATAAATATTTACATATGTAGAATTGATCCTATTCAAGGTTTTCTAAATAAATAATACAATAAACGTTCGCCAAAAATAATTATCTAATACTATAGACAAGCCAAAACTACGATTTATTTTACATAATAATAATAAATTCTATCCAGTATATTTTGAAAGAATTTAGATAATTATTACTGTAGAATATTATTAGAATAATTAATTTAATGATTCATAAATACATTCGGTATGAATACCAGTGTTTATATTAGACTTGGTTATATTGTAGGTATATATTTAATTTTATTATGCATTGGAATAAAAGTAGTGAACCTAAGTGCCGCAATGGATCCTGCCAACCCCTAAAATAGAGTCGCATCATCCTTTTAATATGATTTTTATAATTTTATTATTCTTTAAGCCATGCAGCAGAATGTATAGTATTCTAAATATGATTAGGGACAGTTTGATAATAATTTTTATTTATATTAAATCTGTGATTTCATCTTCTTAACACAACTTTTTGAATAATTAAATTTTCATCGGTCACACTTTATTTTTATACGAAAAAATATTGTCTTCTAAAACTGCGGATATTATAAATAAGTATTAAATTTGATTATTAAATAATATGTTATGTTTATGGAGAGCGTGCACAAATTTTTATTTTTATATCATTAAACTATTTTATAATTGACCCTTTTTATATTTTTTATCGCTTATCTTTTAGAGTTATTTCTTTTTTTTTTGTCATTTGTCACTTTTTCTAAATACGAGTGCCTATTATCATACGTATTTAGGGATATTTATAATGCTTAGTTAGGTTTATATTGTTAATTAATATTTATATGTAAAATGTAGTTTATTTGGATTAAATTTACATATAAGAAAGAGGATTCATTTTCAGTTTCTTTATTGGGAACGTTTAAAATAAATCAATTTATATTAAACACCAAGTATGCAAAAACTTGTTTTCAAATAACACTTAGTTTCAGTGATGCGGGAATATAATAATGTGATAATATTTTTAACATTATATATCATATTATATTAAGAAATCGATACATTTTTCTACTCTTAACATGCAATACAAGAACAATATTGTGAAATTCAATGGGATGATTTAAGAAAGTTGTGCTGTGATTTCAAAAACTTTAATTTTATATTATTATATATTTTATATTATGAAATTTTCAATTTGTAATATTTTTTTATCTTTGCAAAGGTGATGGAGTAATTTGATTCAACAAATATCAAGTTTATTCACCTTCTCGGGGTGTTATTTGTTGTCGCTTTCACGTCACACGTTTGACACGATACAAAGGTGTGCCGAATAATATATTTATAATAATACGCAAGGAATAGATCGTAAAAAACATTGACCAAACAGTAAATCCCGCGATTTATCATCCCTTATGAATGGCGGAAGCATTCCTTTCATGGGGCGAGGGTGCGATTTCCGCTCCTGGATGCCAATTTGTGAAAAGGAACGACACGGATAACAGAAAAGTCTACATTCATCCGTTTGACTTTACAAATGGGATCCTTCATTCATAAATTATAAAGCTTACATCGTGTTTTTGCAATACTATGCATGTAATATATATATTTAAAAAAAGTGTGGTTTGTTTCTATTTGTCAGGTAAAAAATACCCTACATTTGTAATAAGCGCAGTTGAGCAAAGGTGCGAATCGTTGGTCAAATTTACTCTGTCCTCGGGCATTGGTTTGTATTTGATAAAATTAAAATGGCAGTAGGAAATGGTCGAATGAATAGGGGGCGGAATATTGCGACAAATATTTGTACTGTAGGCCAATTTCGGGAACTGATATTATGTTTTTGTTACGAGCTTGGCGCGCAATAAAACCTTTTCAATGTTGTATGTACATCCTCATAAAAACGATTACAATATTGTATTTATTATTGAAAATAAGTTCAAAGAAGACCGGAACCCTGTAAAAAAATCATCTATATATAATCTTCTAAATGACGACTGCTGCATTATCATCACGGCGACTTGGGATCCCCCGTAATGCTGTAGTGGTAGTGCAGTATGATGTAGTAATTATATGTAAAATAAAATAAATAATAAAAAAAAAATATTTTGACAATTAATCAAAAACATCGAACAATTAATTGTAGATACTAGGTAGATTTTTCGAAAAAAAAATAAACAATGGACAACAAATAGTATTATTAACTAATTCCACAATTTGTCTCCGCTATTAGTGACAACCATATTTATTTCCGCTAGTAAATATGTAGTTTTTTAATTATTATTAACACCTAAATATATTCAACCCAATAAACATATTAGTGTCAAATTTGGGTCACGTGGAGATTCCGATGAACTTACCGCAAACGGTTGTGATAAGTGATATCGTAATTTTATATGATATTAACCAGCGTAATAGTTCAGGGGATAAGACGCGTGGCTATAAATATTGTGGTTATGGGTTCAAATCCCGCTCAAGTAAATTTTTTTATATTGATTTGATCGGGTATCACGACTATCGGAGATCGGGAATAATATTAA
>JAGTTH010001403.1:0-42843 GCA_022606485.1 Agraylea sexmaculata | reverse complement strand
GCCACCACACAGCAATGAGTACTTAAGATCTAGTTTAATGATAAATATATTAATGTAATTAAAATAGAAACATGTGCTAAATGGCTTTAAGAAGTGTAATTATTTTTTTGCAAAGTTAAAGGGGTAATAAATCGTCATAAAAGGTTCACACTCGACGAAACACGAATAAGGAAAACGCAGAAACCACGAATAGTTCGTAATCGATACACTTTGCTAATCATGAATACTTTCCCCGGCTGATATCAGATTTAAATTAAGCAAGTTTGTAAACAGGTTAACTTGCAAGTCGTGTCGTAGTGTTTTACGGTCCCGCGGCCAGTTAAGGTTTCGTGACGCGGAACTGTTTTATTTGTAAAGCACACATTGTAAGTCAGACGACAATCGAGAGTTGATTCTTCTTGCATATTAATTGTGGAGGAGAGGATATAATTTAATATAGTACATAATTTAATATAGTATCTGAAAGCGATGTGTCCACTGCCCACCTTCCGTGTGGGAGGCCGAAGAAGTATGGCCGTGTGATGTACTGTCCTGCATCCCGAGACTTATCAACTCCTTGGACCACTTGCAAAAACATATAAATAAACCTATATATTTGATTATTATATACTACCATGAAAACCCACGCCTGCTGCAAAACAGACGTGGGCAACATTCGACAAGAAATAAATGCGTATCTTGCAAAAACCACACTACTTTTACAACACGTTTACACGACAATTCGTTATTGCATATCACTCGGGATAATACACAACAAATATTCAAAAGTTAACAATTTAGTCCTAGATTCTTCAAACCTATCGAAAATGAATCACTAAATATAATATTGTATCCTATTCAGGAAGCACCGGGATCATTTAGAATTAAATGGAAAATTGTGAGGACAAGGTACATTTTATTAGAGATTTTTGGCGGAGAACTAAACAATGATATTGGATAGAATATTTTATACTTCAAAGGAAACAATGATTCTTAAATATTATATAAAATAGTATAAGATAGTTAGTTATATCTTAGGTCAATAATTATAGTTTTAATCTACATAAAAATAATCTTTTACCTTACAGTATTAAATAATCGATCGAAATAAGTACAAGGGTGAAATTGTAATGGAAATGGTTTAATTTGAAATTTCAACTCGTTTTTTTTAGCAATACTACGTAAAGAAACAAAATTGTTTGCTCTACGAACATAAGAAACAAAGAGTAGCTCGTTTGGCCATATGCGGTATAATAGTGTAATGAGAGTCATATTTTTTCTACAAACATGAGCAACAAATAATAATTATTCGATCTATATTATTATAAATATTATTGCCGAGTTATTACAACAGATCCATTTAATTTTATTATTAATACATTTTATATATTATTATATTGCTTATATTTAAGTTGTTACCGTAAACTCTTACATTATTACAGAGTGTCCAATTTGACAAATTTTTATGTCGATTAAGTGTTAATATAATTTTTTTTGTACAAAATTAAACCTACAGAATGCCATTAAATTTATATCACGTTTTACTGTATTACAAATAAATTGCGTTTAACGATCCTTAAACGATTTTATAAAGATTTTTTTGATATACATAATATTAATTTGTTATAAAAAATGTATGCTTTGAAATTGACTGAAATCTAATGTGGAAATTCATCCAATCAAAACATAGCAAGTGGATTTCTGACGAGGATTCCAAGGTATTATAATGTTTTTTTTTTGGATGATAATGATTGCTCGTTGTTAAATCGGTAGTAGAAAGTGTTACGGTCCTGAATTTACGCTAACATAAAAAAATCAAAACCAATAAAAGGATGTTTGTTTTACATCTACAGAGAACCTCTACAACACAATACATTAATTCTTATCGTTTACAATACAAATAGTTTATTAACTATGGCACACTTCCAAGAATACAGATATCATAATAAAATAAAATATCAACCAATATTGGGCGGCACACGACAGAAGAGGCAGTCAGTGAAGGCTCTGTTTGTGGAGATATGTATAGAGTGATGGACGGACTCAGTTACAGTTTAGTCGTGTTATGTTCATAATATATAAAATATAGTCGATATGTAGATATCTTTGGCAAAGATCCTAGAGCCACGACCTCGTTATGGTGAAGGGGGCACAATCAGCACGCTATTCCCATGTTCTCCATTTGGTTTCCTTGTTGGCAGCATCAGCATCAGCATCAGCATCAGCATCAGTATCAGCCTCAGGTGGTCACTCACAAATAACCAACCATCCGCCTCACGATTCGCCTCTCCGTGAACTCTTCGACCCATTTCCTCACCTCTATTATATTTACAGACGAATGCCAAAAGCCTCATTGTCCATTTGCCAATTTCATTATCATCTCAAGCACTCCAGTTCAATGACGAACCAAGGCTTCCCGCACCAGCATCTTCCACTTAAAGCTCCTCCAGTTATTAATACCTAAACTACCTTATCTTAGCCTAGGTCTACCCTGCCTTCTCTTACCCACAGGCTTGCTGGATAGTATTTCCGATACTATCCCTCCTGCTCTTTAACCCAACCTAATGTTAAAGCCCTAATAAACTGCACTACGTTCACGCTCTTATATAATGAGTAAATCTCATCGTTCCGTCTGATTCTAAATAGTCCCGGTGCCTCCTGAACAGGACCCAAGATCCTCCTAAGAACCTAAGTAGCCTATCCTCTTCAGTTTTGGTAATAACCCATGTTTCTGCACCGTAGGTTAGTACTGGCCTAATTAGCATCTTGTATAGTTCTACCTTGTCGGCATATATTTTCAGTTTTGAGATTATCTTTTATACAGGGTAGACTTGGAATAGCTGAGAATATTTTAGAGGACGGTGGAGAGTAAGATTATGCATCGGGAGATCGGGAATACGAGGGGTGGTCAGAAATACTGTGGTCATAGGTTCATATCCCTCTTATATATTATCTAAATATTGCCACTTAAAAGCAGAATTCTGGAAACCTAATTAAAAATAAAATATAATATTTATAATTCGAATTACTATTGTTAGAAAACTGGATGACTGATATATATTGCTCTATTCTTAATATAGAGAGTGGACTAATTTAAATACAAACAAAGCCGTATTCAATATAAGAGTGTTAATGAGTCGTATTTGTACGAATAGACTAGAGCTTGGTAGTATTAATGTACACGCATACGCACCACACGCACACACTCTTATTACACTATTATATTAAATACGACCCGTAGTTTGTAGATAAGATGTCCACATTGACGGCTGTATTCAATGTAATAGTGAATTAGTGAGTCGTATTTGTACGAATAGACTAAATCTTGTTAGTATTTGTGTCCACGCATACGCGCCGCACGCACACACTCTTATTACACTATTATATTGAATATGGCCCGTATTTTGTGGAGAAGATGTCCACATCGACGGCCGTATTCAATATAATAGTGTATTAGTGATTCGTATTTGTACGAATAGACTAAATCTTGTTAGTATTTGTGTCCACGCATACGCGCCGCACGCACACACTCTTATTACACTATTATATTGAATATGGCCCGTAGTTTGTGGAGAAGATGTCCACATCGACGGCCGTATTCAATATAATAGTGTATTAGTGATTCGTATTTGTACGAATAGACTAAAGCTTGTTAGTATTGGTTTCCACACATACGCACCACATGCACACACTTAGTATGTTAGTGAGTTGTGTGTGTACGAATAGACTAGGGATTGATAGTATGGGTGTCCACGCATACTCACCGCATGCACACACTCTCATAGTGTACACAAACTATGAAATTAGTTATTTAGTTTATTATAAAAAAAAAACAGGTAAATTAGGCGTCTTACAATATTTCGTATATAATTTGGCGCGTTCGTCCACAAAAACCGATTACAATTAATGTTCAACAAAATGTATAACGTGAGAATGAAGAGATTGGGTATATTTCTGACCGAACAAGGTTAACAGTGGGTAATTAATGTAGTATTTTGATTGAATCAGTTAACCGGTCGTCTATTTTTTTTTTCACCGTTGAATACGATATTGTACAAAATGATAAATTTAGAGCGGGTCATCTCGGTCGTGTTCGACACCGTTTAAATAATCCAACCTCAAATTCGAGATCGCATATACACCAGAATGTAATCTGCTTCTTCTTCTTTGAAGATCTTTAGTAGTGGTACAAGATAAATGTCCATAATAAAAATTTGTCGGCCGCGATATTAGGAAATCGCCTCTTCGCTCTTTTGTATATAACGGACAACAAAAGAACTCTCAAAAACTAACGGATCCGTTCACCTTTTACCAACACACATTAATTCGTACATACATATATATATATATATAGTTATATATATATATATATATATATATATATATATATATGAGCATATATTGTTACATATGTTATTGTTATATATATATATATATATATATATATATATGAGTGCTAGCAGAAAGAGTATATATATATATATATATATATATATATATATATATATATATATATATATATATATATATATATATATATATATATATATATATATATATATATATATATATATATATATATATATATATATATATATATATATATATATATATATATATATATATATATATATATATATATATATATGTATATATAATAAATACTACAGTCCGCTAGTGTGTATTTATTAAATTGAACCCGCATTGACCGAATTTCGATAATTCACACACCTGACAAGCCAACGATACATGACGACACCTTGATTAATGATTAAAGTAAATCAAACATCACTTTTATAGGACGATCAAATTATAAACATTATATTTTTTTATATTGTGTGTGTGGCTACAAATACTGTGATCGTGGGTTCAAATACCACTCAATTCAAAAAATATTTACATGACCGGGAGAGATCGGGAATAATATTAATAAAATCCTTTAACGATTGTCTTATCATATATATATATATATATATATATATATATATATATATATATATATATATATATATATATATATATATATATATATATATATATATATATATAAATATAATAAATACTACAGTCCGCTATTGTGTATTTATTAAATTGAACCCGCATTGACCGAATTTCGATAATTCACACACCTGACAAGCCAACGATACATGACGACACCTTGATTAATGATTAAAGTAAATCAAACATCACTTTTATAGGACGATCAAATTATAAACATTATATTTTTTTATATTGTGTGTGTGGCTACAAATACTGTGATCGTGGGTTCAAATCCCACTCAATTCAAAAAATAATTATTACGACCGGGAGATCGGGAATAATATTAATAAAACCCTGAACGATTGTCTTAATACAGGTTTATTCTGATTTCCTGGACTATTAAGTCGGTGACGTGTGTAACTAATAATAGTTAAGATCACCGACAGACAATTAATTAACACGTCTTTGTGTCTAAAAAAACAAATTTCGTATATAAAATGTTGTTTTTAAATAAGATACGGTAGCTAATAAAAAATAGGGCTTACTTCTCATGTATTAATTAATTAATATATATATATTTTTGGCTTGCTGGCGTTTACTTTATTTTAAGTAGAGCTTATATTTATTCTAGAAACATGAATATTTGACCCAATTTTATTATTCAATACGTTGTCTTATACTGTATAATTTATAAATTGGCCTAATTTTTCAGACATTGTCTTGCATTAACACAAATAGTAATAATTATTAATTAGTGGTCATGGGTTCAAATTAAATAAATATATTATTTGATCGGTTATTGCGACTCGGAGATCGGGAATAATATTAATAAAATCCCGATAGATCGTCTTGATCCAGGTTTAGTCTGATTTTCTGCATTGTAAGGTGATTACTGATTATTAAGTCGATGACCTGTGTAACTAATAATAGTTAAAATCACCGACAGGTAAAAATTTAATGAACACGCTTTTGTATCTAAAACTCTTGTAATTGTATTAGTATCTGAAGATGACTAGCTAGACAAAATATTTTTTTAATTTCTATTAATAAAAAATTTTAAGTAAAAAAACTGTCAATTTCTCGTGGTATTCATTCACATATAATTGATTTCATAATACCCGTGTTATATTATTGTCTGAACATTATTATTTTATGATGTATTCGGGTGAAAAGTTTCGTGGGTGTGTGAAAAGCCTTTCGGATCCCACATGAAAGCACCGTTTCCATCGAAATAAAAACCTTAACACCGTTATATTCTAATAATATTTTATATATATTTATATAGCCAGACTATAATGATCAAGTAAATGTGTCTTAATCCAACAAAATCTTGACACACATCTCGCAATAGAACATGTTCCAATATCGTACAAAGAAAACCTTACATAATCTGTAATATTAATACATCAAAAATCCAATAAAGGAAACTATTTGGCTTGTATGGAAGTCATTTTCAAACATATGTTTATTACATTTTGTAAATGTATATATTCCGCCTTTATATTTTATTTTAATATTTATGAAATAATTAATCGTAACGATGAAAATTCTGACCGATGAGGAAATAAATGCCTAAACATCTTATGCGAAAAATGCGTAAATTCATTCTTATTGATATTAACATTAACATTTTTTGTATAACCAATAACACGCTTTTTCTTTACAACCATTTGTCACACACAATAATATTTGTTTATTTTATATGGTTTTAAAATATTTTTATATGAGTTAATGAAATGCTTTGACGTATTGGAGCTCTGCAACGATTACCTTTATAATATTTGCACAAATTATTATATGATATACATCTACACTTATCATAATTATTATATTCATGGGACAAACTATAAATTTACATGCAAATTTCAATAATATTAATATTATGTTTTAAGATTGTTTTGTTAATGCTCTACAATTGTGAGCAGTTGAAAACCTTGAGTTAAAAAATATCTTTATTAAAATAGTGGACTTTTTCATGGTATTCCTACAAAAAAAATCAGTCTACATAAATATATTGTGAGAATCTTTGTTAGGCCAACATAATATTTGTATGTTAGAAATTCACAATAAATAACTTAGGTACTTACTGCTACTCCACTTTCACTAAATCCATTCAGAGTTTGTCACTTTGTATATAACGATTCACGATTCCGACCAAATATTCGATTATGTTTTGCCCTCTTTAGAAAGTATATCTGGTTGATCGCTTGTTATTTTTTTTTTTTTGTAGAGGTTCAAATGTCGACATAACTTAATTTCCGCATCATGAAAATCCTTTTGATATATAATAATATTATAAAAAACGCCACCATAGAGAATTGCCTAATATAAAAAATAACAGTTGAAATGTATTAATTCATTGTAAAGATAGATGATAAAGACAAGTTTAATGTGTTCCTAGGTATTCAAAACAAAGAGTAAAGACTCACCACTAAAACATCTCATTGCTCATCATCACTTGTCTCCTTTTATTGTATATTATTTATTATTATATTTATAAGAGAGGATCCGGGTCATTCGACCTTATTGTATCGGAGCTTTCACGTGCAACTCCCAACAAAGGAGATCGAAGGTCTCAAGGAGAAATTCGAAATGGATTTAATAAAATCATAACTCGGTTAGAATCTGGTGTTTTGAAAGTGCACTTTCGGGAAGCAACCGCTTGTTAATTTACCGTTTTTTTTATTTATTATTTGTTCAATGTTACATTATATGTGGCAAAAGTCGGTGCAAACACAAAAACAAATCTCGGTCAAATGTTGCGCAATGTACGAAACCGGACTATAATCGAGTCGAGAGCCACTCTTTGTGTATTATGGAATTCTCTTTGTTATCCAACAACGTTAAGTCAAATATTAAATTAATAATTATTATAAAATACACTTGATTGGGGACATTTTGTGGAGTCGCTTGAATCAAGCACATCTTCAATAAAAAAGTGGAGTGGACTTTAAATCAGTGATAACAAGACTTAGTCCAAGTATGTGTAATGAAGTGCTTTGACGTATTCGAGCTCTGCAATGATTAACTTATATTATTTTATGAATATATACTCAAAACATTATATGATATCCATCTACAGTTATCACACATTTTTATATTAGCAAAAACGGCAATTTTTATATATTTACAGAACAATCTAAATATATAAAATCTAACTTGACTTGATAATTTTTATTCATATAAAAAATCAAGCTATTGCACTTACTTGAATAATTTATGATTCTAATGAACAGACCTAGTCCAAGTGGGTGTAATAAAGTGTTTTGAAGTATTCGAGCTCTGCAACGATTTCCTTTATAATATTATTTAACTTCAACTGTCTGAAATTTACACAAAACATTATATGATATACATCTACACTTATCATACATCAATTATTATATTCATGGGACAAACTATATAGTTTTATTTTATGAATATTATTATGTTATAAGATTGTTCTGTGAATATCCGAAAATTAAAATAGAATAATACATTTTACCACATAAGAAAAATGTAAGCCGCGCAGTGCTCTACAATTGTGAATATGCACCCTTTAGCTTTGGTGATAATATGGCAAAAATAATAATTGACTAATTTTATAATCTGTGCATTTTGAGAATATGTATCATTGAAATGTAAAAACAATTGAGATGCGGAATGGAATAAGGGCGGATAGTGAAATACGCCCCTTTTCCATAAACTGACAGAATATAATATAAATAATATAATATAAATAACGGGTGGTTTTTAAGAAATACTAAAATATACAATCCACAATCAGCATCGAATATTTAGTTTGGCTATTAATGTGTCGACTCCATACAAAAATCTTGGATTGGGTTGGATGGAATAAGGGCGGATAGCTCAATACGCCCTTATTTAAATGCGCTACAGATCTATGTATTTATTTACAATCGTTAATTAAACTTTAAAGTAGGTAAAATGAGTATCTCAGTATGGTGATTTATTTTCCAATTGATGTGTATATTTTTTTTTTACTCAACTCATTCTTAAAATTCTCCAAGGGAGTGAAAAAATACAAGGGTCACCTTTAAATAATTACTAAACAAAATATTGCACTATTGATAATACTTTTATCTTAGAGTAATACAAAAATAATTTCCTTACTCTGAGATTTTGAGCCATGAATGCGAAAAGGGCTGTATTTTTGAGTGTATGGATCACTTCCATATTAAAATAATCTTGAGCATATACCAACTTTAAAATCTCCCTTTCCAACCCCCTGATATTTAACTTCTAATGATGTACATATTAAAATAAAGGTCCAACAAAACGATGTCCAAAGTGAATATACCGTTTTGCAAATGAGACAGGAGAATAATGTGTTAGTAGGACGGTCGAGAAATGGCCTGAGGTGTTCTACGAGAGGCCCTTTATGGACACATAAACCTCTTTGTCCATCGTATATCCAACACAAAGTACTCCATTACTAACATTTATAAGCAATTCAGCATTTGAACTTCAATATACAAGGCTAATAATGGCAAAATCGATGCGCATTGTACTGGTATATCCCTTGTTTTCGTGCCTCGCTCTATTGACGATTGAATCGAGAACAATTCGTCATTTTAAATCATTATAGGGAATAAGGCGCTTGGCTACAAATACTGTGGTCATGGGTTCAAATAAAAAAAATATTGCGACTGGGAGATCGGGAATAATATTAATAAAATCCCGATCTATCGTCTTGCTCCAGTTTTAATCTGATTCCCTAGATATGTATTACAATTTCTTTATTATGCATAAGTTTTTACAATTATTGATAAAACAATACATCTTTGGAATTAGACTTAGGTGTACAGAGTATATAAATCTTTTTACCAATAACCAACATGAGAATGTTTTATTTAAATTTGACATGAATAATAATATTAAATTATAGAAAGAATGGGGAAAAAAAATAAAAACCCATTTACATGATTTCCTATTGATTGATGTGTAATTAAAGTCCACATTAAATTTTTTGATATTAAATTCGTATGTATTATTTTTAAAATAAATAAAGAAAATATATAATAAAATACTATATTTGGATTGTTTCCGTATAAAAAAATGTAAAATCTTTCAGATATAATAGTTAAAATCACCAACAGACAATTAATTAACATATTGTTGTGTCTAAAAACCAAAATTTATTTAAAAAATTAATAACCTTTTTATTGTTTGATATGTAATTCATAATAATGACAAATATTTCTGAAGCACATTTATTTAAGTGAACTAGTAACCATACAATTGACTTAAATCAAACACCTAGTTATTGTTATTCTAGTATGAGTAGTCATTAATTCTGTATATTATTCATTTTCAGCTTGACTTACCGATGGCATCACCGAGTCTAAAGTGCAATAAAACACAGAAGATTCAACATCATGTCTTTGGAGGAGGACTCAACCAGGGTGCCTCCTGTGAGAGATGCTTCTACTATTAACAGTAAGTTTTCAATTATCAAATATTAAGTATGGTGGGTAATCGTTTAATTTGTTTTATAGATGTTTCGTATGGCCCTGGGCACGAGAAGTATCCTTCTTGGCCTATGGCAGCAGTGGCCGAAGTCCCTTTGGCCACTAGAGCTCCTCCCACCGGTGGATCACAACGTTCAAAGTCTTGGACAGACCACACCGACTACCATAAAGAAAGTCTAGTGCCTTTTACACGGCCTTACATGAAAAGACCACAATCCTCTCAAAGCCACCAGGTTAATATTAATTTTATTATGTTCAATCCACATATTTTTAACTCGTCTGTACATATTATAGTTGAAGACAGTATTGGAGCGTTGTGAGAAAAATTCCCCCGAGTCCTACGATTATCTTCACAGATTCAAGAAAGTGGACTATTTAGAAAGTAGAGATTTACCCGAGAGAGATACTGATTTCAACAATATGCAAAAGTTTAAAGCCTCTTTTAAAGGTAGCAATGGTGTTTTGCATCGAGACTCTTGCGACAGTCTTCCTAAAAAGTCATCATTGCAACTAACACAAGCCGAACTCGAAGAATACACTAGGAATTTTGATGAAATAAGTATTCAACATCAAAAGCAGCCGTCTTATGCACAATCTGAAGGTTATCACAGTTATGTGTCCAGTACGGATTCTACATCCACCCCATTTTTAGATCGGTGAGTTGATCTTTGATTAATAAATTTTTTTATATTTTAAATTTTATGATTTATTTTAGACTGAGACGAGATATTGAATCAACAAATGCTAGAAATATCAACTCTTGGGATCATGACAGTGTAGTTACAACAAGTTCTGGAAGTGCATCCTCCTCAGAAACACTAAAATGGCATGGTATGCTCTAAAACCCTATTTTAAGATTACCTTATATTTAATCGAACACACCTGTAATTTTAAAAAAAAATTAGGTTCCCTCAGTGATGTTTCAGTCGCAAGTAGTTCTATCAATCCTGGAAGACAACAATTAATTGCGCACTCAGCCAGAGTACAAACTCCTCAACGTCATAATTCAGAAAGCATACTGTATATGGGGAATGGAGAAAATTCAGTAACAGGAAAAAATTCTCAAAAATTATTCCCAATAGCAACATATACCCTTCAAAGACCTCCTAGTGAACACAAACTTCAACAACGTGCAAAATCATTGTAATTATTTCTTATCCATTATATTCATAACAAATAATGTATTGCTTTAAATAAAATGTTTATTTTTTTATTTTAAGGTATTGCTCACCACCATCTCCTCAAAGATCTGTAGCAGAGCGAGTTCATCAATATGAAAAACAAGCTACAAAATATTCGTATTTGGACCCTGATAAAAAAACAAAGCTTTCTGATCCTGCATTGAAGGCAATCCAGAAAAAAGCTTTGTTAATGTTTTATGAAAGACATCAAGGCCAAAATAAAGTTGATATGAATTCTAAGCAAAATCCCAACTCAGGTTCACCTGAAAGAAAACTTAGTTCATCATCCAGTATAATGGATTCTTATAATAGCGACAATATCAATAGAGGCTCAAACGCAGATGAACAACAATATCAGCGAATGAATACACGAAACGAGGATAAAAAACAATGGTCACCACCAGTCAAACAAAAGGAGACCTTTGAAATAAATGAACATTTTTATTCATCCAAAGTCAGTCATCAGAATGGCAATAATAAAGATGGGGAATTTTATTTATCCGATAGCTTTAATAACAAGGTTCCTAAGAATAAATGTGAATTTTACAATCCTGTTTCTCAACCATCAACATTCAGTGAAATGTGCACATCTTATAAAACCACTCACATCAAAACGACTTCAATGTATGAGTTGTCCGACTGTAGGTCAATGTTATCTAATGATAGATTTAGTGAGACTAAAAACAATTCAGATGATATTGATGCAAATAAAAATCTTTCAATGAACTCCACAAGCAGTAGCCATGAATCACACAACACTGCACTTCAAGGGCCTATTATCTTAGGTCCCTCAATATCATTGGACGATTGGGTTCCAGAAAGGCCTCCTAAAAATCAACAATTACTTAGATCTGCATTTCCAGATTTATATCAACAATTAACTCCTCCGAGAACACAAAGTCCAGATCTACCACTTCCATCACCACCTTTGCCATCTTACGAAGATGATAATATCAGTACAAGTGATGAACCATTCCCGCCTCCACCTCTCGAAGTTGTAAATGATTGGAAACAACAAAACTTATCACCATCACCAAATAGTCTCAAAAAACAACCAGCTACACAAACTGACACTAATAATCAAAACGTGTGCACTGAGTCACAAAAAAATACTAAAGAAAACTTAACACTACAAAGGGTAAAAAGGAATCCTCTGCCACCTATTCGACCGGTTCCTATTAAACGTGAATATCCTTCAAATAAATCCTCCAAAGGCAATGAAGCGGTTCGTAGAAATAGTTTTGCAAATTCATCAGATGTGCCTCGAGATGTCATGATGCGAAATACATCTTTACGATCATCTGTTATGGAAAGAACCAATTCACAAGCCTGCCCTCAAAAACCAGTGTCGTCTAGTCACAGAAATCTTCATCGATCAATTACAGTTGATGATTCAAACAATAAAAAACCAATCAATCCATTCTTGCGATCAACATCCATGAAGACCGATAATATATTATCTGGTCGGAGGTCATCTGGAGATTTTTCTGTTCATGGATCTCTACATTTTGATAAGATTAATAGCATTTATAATCATGATAAGCAACCATTTTCAAATGGCAACATGTCTCTCAAACCCAATGAAAAAATCAACCGAAATTCAGGACACTTTCGAGCAGAACCATTGACTAAAATGTCTATGTTTGAAACAGTTACTCGTAGAAAACCCTCAGATTCTTTAGAAAACAATAAAAATACAGATAGCCACAACTCGACTAAGCGTAATTCTCTTCCCCCACTTGTGTCAGACACAAATGACATAAGAAAAAGTAATTGTGGCAATATTCAAATAAAACCCAATGTATGTTCCCAGAACCTACCTAAATCTAACCCAGTAGAAAGTTCTCCAATAAACGGAAGTGAGCCGGGAATTCAAAGAGCTGTGCCATTAAAACAACTGATGAGAACTGAGTAAGTAAATTAATTAAATTAATTTTTTTATTCACAACCCACTTATTTATAATTCACTTTGCAGATTGTTAAGTTCATCTCAAGTATTATCAGAGTCAAATTTAAAGAAACATGACATGTCATCGTCTAAAAAAATTGTAGACACAGTACCATCTGAGCATTCAAAACAAAGTGTGTTAGACAGTCATGTAAATCAAGAACATAAACCGTCTGTTTGTGATAGTAAATCCGAGGATGCCACCAAGCCTAATGAAAACATGAAAAAAGAAATGACAGTTTCGAAAGAATTAGCCGTGGAAATTGATTCGGACAATAAATCAAAAGATGAATTAAGTTCCCTAACTACAGCATCAAACACGAGTAAAGAATCTCTAGTGATGGCTCCACATTCAAGAAATAATTCACTGGATCTTTCAACACTGTTGGATCAAAAGTCAAAACAGACGCCTGTATCTATTCATACACTTAAAGCCCGGAACAAAATACCCGCAGAATTAGAGTGGTACAAAATATGTGCTTCACTCATTTCCATTTTGCCAAAGGACAACCACCTTGTTGGCCTGATTTGTATGTATTTTCTTTGATTTATCTTCTTTCAAAGCGTTTCTGAGCTCAGTTTACAATTTTGCTGTGTTTTTTTCTCTTATAAATTGCATTGCGCTGCATTATTCTCATGCAATTAACTTTCCACGATCGAATCATGATTGAATCTTTTAGCAATTTTCTTGTTTTTCATTATTTCAGCCCAATATAAAGAATATAATAACACAATTCGTACAGTTAGTGAGTCATTTGAGATTGAATTATCGACACCTTGTGAAGATCTCAATGAATATTATACCGAAAAGATCTTAAAAGAGTAAGTTTTCTTATATGTTACAATTTTTTTTTTTTAAATATTATTCTAATATTTTATTCTTTTACAGTTCTTCTCAACAAAGCGAACCCATAGAGGAGGTAACATCTTCAAATGAAAATTCCTCAGAATTAATGGTAAAATCAATATACATTTGTTTCAACACACTCAATAATCAATATAAAATAATTATTTATAATATGTTTTTTCCAGTCTAAAGCGAGGCAGTGTTTATCTAAATTAAGACTTCAATTAAATGAAGAATTGTTACAATTACAAAAAAATCAAGAGAAAAACGACAAATTGAAAAATGAACTAATTGAGTTATTACCGAAAAATCATAAAATTCTTCGATATACTGAAGATATTGGTGGCGTTGCTTCATTAATAATGATGATAAAATCTCGACTCGCATTGTACTCTAGTCCTACCACATTTTCGAGCAGTGCTGGAGAACAAAAAGTAATATCAAACCATTAGAAATTCCGTATTATTTACTGATATCTGAAAATTTTTATAGATTGCCATTGAAGCCAAACAAGCGAAACTTTTAGAAAAGTTGCATGATGCAAAAGAATTGAAGGAGAGCATTGATAAGAGAGGCGCAGTACTTTTAGAAAATCTCTACTCGTCAAAGGATCGAGACTTTATGAAGAAATATCATATGTATATTGGCGAGAAAGTAAGACTTGTCGTCTACAACAAAGACTTGAAATACAACCAAGAGTTGATCAATCAGTTGATTAAATTTCTTGACGAAAACAATTGTACCCTGTGAATATTGAGTGTAATATATTACATTATGAATGTCTATTAAACTTGTATTGGCGAAGATATTTTTCAATAGTTCGTATTCACGAACTATTGTAAAGATTATAAATATTATTGCTTTCACTATTCAGAATGCATAAAAACTCAGTTCATTTGAGTTTTCATACCATTCTACTTATAAAGCAAATGATTCAATTTTAAAAGATTATTTTTTGAAATTTTACTGCTTAAAAAAAGGAGTCACATAACCAAATTACAATTTAATGAAAAAAAATTGTATTTACATACATATGTGTTGTGTATTTCATTTGTGATTAAAGATATATGTATTTGGTTTAGTAATTCTATAGTATTGTATAAAAAATTGTTTCATATTTATCGCCTAGTCGCCACTATGCTATTAAGATTACAAAAATGTTTCTCTTTTTGCATGTTTCCGCCTCCTGGGAAAAGGTGCATTATGTAGAAATGTAAAATGTATATTTTTTTTTGCTGTATAGTTTTATTGTTGAGATTGATTAATGTGCAACTGTTAGGTCCACAAACTTCAAGTCGTTAAATACTTGATACTCTTTTTCCTTTCTTGTAAGTCTTTGATTGGTGTTACTTTTATACATAAACATATGTATTTTTATTACTTTGTATTTGATGTCTCGTGTAAATTTCATGGACTCATTGCATTTGAATTGATCTGTGATTGAAAAAATTATTTTATAATTATTTTAATACATATATTCCTTAATTATGAATAGATCTTATATACAATATCCGAAGTGAAAAATAACTAGTTCTCTCTAAGATACACTATTTTAATGTTTGTGGTTAACTAATCTATTTAAGTTTTAATGGTATATTAAACTAATTCTATCATTAAAATTATACCATGATTATTATTGTAAAAAAAAATTGATGCCATTCAGAGTGCATTTTATAATAACATATTAACCAATTCAATATTCTCGTAATCAGTAAAGAATCGAACTCTCCTTTACTGAAGTTAAATGTAAGAAAATTATTTTCTTATCAAAACTAGGAAAACTGCTTTTCAAATAAAATAAAACGTGTTTAAAATAATGTGTATTTCAATGCAATAGTATGTTTGTGAATACTGAACGATATAAAAAGTACAATCAAATATATAATTAAATGAACCATATAGGTTCATTTTAATCAAATTCATTTTTATAAAAAGTTTATATATAACATTTGTAAATTTAATTTCAATTTGATACAGTTATAAATAAAATTGATCGTCGACATGGAACAAGATGAAGTTTTTACATTACGCATTGACTACTGGGATTGTATTATTCTGCTGTAAGTATAACTTAGGGCCAGTTCAGGTGCTGGAATCTGTTCTAAGCTTTCATAGTCAATTTCTTACTTCAAAAGTCTCTTAAAATTTATATCAAGATTTGCCGCGAACGGCCCTTATTAAACAAACTTTATTTCCCATCATATTATGTCGCTGTAGTATAAATATGACTTGACAGTTGAGCAAGATGTCCATCTTAAACATGCATCGACCCAAGAATACGGCTTATTAAAATATTTGTGTCAATGCAGTTGAAAATATTGAATGTAATGATATAAAGCGTCTTATACATGGATCTACCTCAAACACAATAGGATACATGGCCAAGATATTTTATAAGACTGAGGGAATTCCAATACCCAGAGTTTGCGATTGAGTCATCATCAATACTAACAAATTCAAGCTGCTTTCCAAAGTAAGGCCTTAGGAATTAGATAAAATGATGGCTTGATAGTTTATTGTTGTTTGCAGTGGCAAAAGTACAGATAGCCTAGTCAAATTAGGGTTTTACCTCCAAATTTGAGCAAAGAAGCTGTAATTTCACACACACTTTTATTTCGGTATTCTAAGGGTGATCTGAAAAATCGAATGAAATCAGATGACGAGTTTGAAGTTATTCGAGGTCAGTATATTTTTAATATTCCTTTATAGGGAGACGAAGGTGGTCCTGTTGTAAAAGATGGTGAAGTTGTAGGCATCGTTTCTTCGATTTAAATTAATTGCAAACCAGCTCGTGCAAACTTCATAAGATTATCACCAATTTATGAATGGATTACATACAACTTGGACTAAATCAATTGAAAAATAAAACTAATATTGAATTATTTAATTTATTTTATTACAATATCCTCATTACGCACGTGTGCATTTTATATTTCTCGCTCGTTTATAAAATTAATTCTGCGATCAATAAACAAATATGAATAATTCGAATTTGTCGAATACTCAAATCGATATGAAATTTTTACACGAATTTCGCTCAACTGTCTTATTTTCCATCACACTTTGTGAGCTTAAAACATTTAATTAGTTGCTAGTATTGATAGTGATTTTTTCAGTCATCGCCATAGTTATGGATGATGAATCGTTAAATTTTGATGAAAATATTTCCAATCTATTCATCAAAATGAGTTGGATATACGATTGGGTTTCGGCACAGTAGCTCCAAAAAAATCTACTATTTATAATATAATAAAAAATACACCGAAAGTGTTTTATTTCCGGCCATTTATTTCATTATCTTTTTAATATTGTTTTCGGTATAATTGCGGGAAAAACTCTTAAGCAGCGGAAACACCTGTAAATAATTGGCAGTTTCCTTAGAACTAAAATTCGAGCCATGATAACAATATATATTTAACATTATAATGATATATAATCTAATGGTCACCCAAAAATTAATTTAGACTAGACCTAGACTATAAATACTTATCTTTAAAAATAACCTCGTTATAAATAAATGAGTGATAGATTGTCTCACTTCTATTCGTATACTGGATACGGATGATGTATGTTTTTTTAATATTGCGATTGAGATGATTTTAAGCAGTGAACAGGACTCGAACCCATGATCGATTACACAACAAACCCACATAGCACCACCTGCATGCTGATGATGAGCATTTTGTTGTTTTATTCTTATCATATATCTGCCAAATTTGCAATGCAGACACACTATACTCGAGTTGAGTAATGTTTTTGTCCTCTTTCACAACTTTCTCAATACTTTTAATATAAATATTTGTACTTCTGGACCTCTGATATAAAATAAAAATAATATTCATAATATAAATTAATCACTAGGAATTATTTTTTGACCTGTGTATATTTAAATTCATTTTTGCTCAAAAAACTGACAACACTTTCATACAAATATATGTAATGGCGAATTGCAAACTGAGGATTATTTTTAATCCCTTACCGCATGAGATTTCAAATTTTTTTGAAATTGATATATGCTATGAATAATGAATGGGAAAAATAATAAATAATAATTTTTTTATTTTATTGAGAACGAAAGTTTTTGGCCCTCCATGCAGTAAGGCGAAAAAACGCCGCGCTCATATTATTTATTAAATTATTATGATTTATTTCTGGACAAATCTACAAAAAAAACTCTTAATAATTGAGAATATTTTCGAGGAGGTAAGGTATGGCAAAAATATCACAAAATAAAAAAAAATTAATAAAAAAAATAAAAAAAATATCGAAATATTGCAAATTCGTATTTATTTAATTCCTTTAAAAACAATATTTTATATCAAAAATATTTTGAAATTTGTATCCCGAAAATTAAGAAGTAAAAGAGTGTTTTTAGGCGTTACTGCACGGAGGGTCAAATTAAGCCAATAAGTGATGCCGAAAAACCGCGTTTGGACGTGTTTTCAACCTTAAATATAATGACGATAAATACCTCAAAACCATCTAAATAACACGAAATATGTTCTAATTATATTCCATTTTAATTTTCTATTAAAATTTTTGTTGTAAATCTAATGATTTTGGAAAAAAGAGCTTCGAAAGTAGGCAAATTTCGATACCCTCGCCCGTTATACTTTGACCGGCTCTAATTAGGTATATCTTTATTTTTGCATTTTTATAATTAATATCATTAGAAAGCCACTTAAATTTGCAATATTATACAATAATCAATTTATAAAAAAATACTTAAAATGTATTTAAACTTGCGTTAAAATTTTTGGCCTAATTTGACCCTCCATGCGGTAAGGGGTTAAAATTTAGATTGTAGGTAGGGAAATAAAATCACTATTAGTACTAAAATAATATTATCACTATAAGCAGCAGTATTTTTTATCAAATAAATTTAAATGTGGCGATTTCTTCTTATTCTGATTGGTCTTTTTTCTGAAATGTCGTATTTTTCGTTTATATCAAATAATTGGCTGTAAATAAATTATGATATACCTAAAATATTCTATTTTATACACGACCTTCAATTGGAATCAGATCAGCGTGCGTTATATTATGAAGAAGCGCGTGTCATACTATGTTACATTTTAAAATTATTATTAAATTAAATCGACCATAATGCACCTTTTTACATTATAAATTTAATAAATATTAATATTTACAATTCTCATATGTGTGTCAGTATTAATTTTATCGCATTTTATATGCAATTGGCATTAAAAAGTAAACTAATGAAGCAAGAAATTGCGTTTGCGATAAGGAAAATCTCATTGAAAAAATTCATGGATGAACGTTTTCATCAATCATAAACATATTTCAAAATCAAAACATTTTAGCTGACCTTATGTCTATTTATAACAAACACTCACAGCAGCACAGAGAAATTTTATCATTCATTTTGTACCGGTATTAAAAAAAAACATTGCAATGTTGAAAAATAAACAATGACGACCCGGAATAAAGGGGTAAATATTTGTGTTTTGTTATTATAATTTATCTCGAAGAGAATTTTTTCACCGACTATAAAATTAATTAATTCATTTTTCCCCGTCCAATTAGTACAAGATCAGAATAAACAAGTCTTTCAAACTGGACGAATATTATTTTAGGAATGATTAATTAGTAAATATAGGCTTTTAAAACCAAACTTTACAATAATCAAATAATCATTCAGTGTTTGATTGAAATGTACGAAAAAGATTCGAAATATGTATAAGTGTCAATTAATGATCAATGATAATTTTTAATCAATTATTTAATGGCCATACCTAGGAATTGGAAGTGTAAAACCTGGTTTCAATTGAAATATTTATTTATTTCTTTTTGGGATTGAAATATATGAAAAAGATGCGAATTTTTAATATATATATTTTTTAACTAAAAATATTTTACGGTCAATCAATGATTATTGATAATTTATAATCAATTAAATAATAAGCTTGTTTGAAATTAATTTAATGAATTATAAGAATACCTGAGGAATGTGGAAGTGTAAAAACAGGTTTCAATTGAAGAGGTTTATTTACTTCTTTTTGGGATTAAAATATATCAAAAAGTTGCGAATCATCAATACAATTTTTAATAAACATATTTTTAATTTATTTTATAATCATACCCAGGGAATGGAAGTGTAAAAATCGGTTTCGAAAATTGGTAAGTGCTTGAAATTTGTTAAAAACTGAAACTGGTTTTTGCACTTCCACCCCTAGGTATGATTATAAGCTAAGCTAATTATTTGTGTATAAAAAATCAATATATATGTATAAAAATTGCAAATATTTTTCATATAAAAACAATCTTACATGTTGTATTTTCTACTATTCCAAATAGAACCAGTGTCCATTTTCAATGTAATTATTACAATGTTTGATATGTTTTTTGGTCTGTATTTAAATGGATATAAAATCGCCGATGTCCCATATGATTATGACGATGAACTAGTATTATAATTGACTATTTAAAAGCATAAAGTAATTAAGGTTTAATTGTACTGGAGGGGAATTGTATATAAAGTGTGAGGAGCGGCAATGTTCAGTCATTCTAGTTAACAATGTCTTCCAACATGTTTGTATTTTTACTCTTCGCATTTGCCATCAATTCTGTCTTCTCACAAGAACCAACTAGTGAGTATTGAAAATATGTATATTAATCATAAAGAAAGGCAGATCTATTCCCCAATAATTAAATAATAATTAAAGCACAATTGAACGACAGTTGAATCATCAAAAACATGTGCTTGTTAACTTATTGAGTAATCGATTACGGGTTCAAATTGAGATTTTCAACTGCAAACAAACATTTTAAACGAAATTATTTTAAATAATTATAATCGATATTTATTGTTGGATGGAATAACTGGCACAATTTTGGTATATGCCTTTATTCCATCGTGGCTACAAATAAAATATTTATAATATAAAATAAAGGTCCCGATTTTTTTAATTTATTTGATCGTTTATTACGACTGGGAGATCGGGAAAAATATTAATAAATCCCGATCGATCTTCTCGATCCAGGTTTATTTTATTTTCCTGGATTTTAAGATAAATACTGAGGCGATCATTAAGTCACTGAACTATGTAACTAATAATGAAAAATGACTTTTTTGGCTTAAAATAGTAAATTAAACAATAAAATTAAAATAGTGGTTATAACACACATTTTTATTATAAATAATTGAATATCATAAAAATTATGTTATATAATTGAGGGGGTATTAGTAGTTAAATAAGAAATATATATTAGAAGCAGTTGTTGGAGAAATTATTGACTATAACAGAGATACATACTTGCAATTTTGAATACATAATAAATTGTTTTAAATGTGTTATTTATTTTTTAATTAAAAAATATATTTATTTGGTATATATTTTCAGATATCGACAAAATGGAGAAAGAGTGCATCTTACAAGGAGGCATTTGTACACTGATTCAAGATTGTCCGGAGGGTAGTTTGAGCAGTCTCAGGGGATTGTGTCCTAAACAGAAGAGTTTGGGGGTTGAATGCTGTTATGGATGTAATTATAACACTTAATTTTTATCAATCACAAGTCTATATTCATTTTAAATAAAATCCCATTGTGTGTTTTGACCTCTGGAACATTTTCTCTCTTCGCAAAGTCGCACAATGTATGTATGTATACACAATATGCAGGTACATTACATGACAACAATCTCTCTCACTTTCGCTAAATTTACTTTCTGTCACCAATTTTATGTAATATTTAACTCGTTAACAATTGTATTGTGTTAATATATTCAATTAACATAGAAGGAGAAACATATTCATTAGTACAAAGTAGCAAATTCATCTTGTAGGTTGAATGCAACGTGCAATATGACTTATTCTTTTCACACTTGACAAAGAAAAATTCGATGGTTTATATATAAACAGACCTAGTCCAAGTAGGTGTAATGAAATGTATTATTTTATTTCAACTCTTCGATATTTACACAATATATTATATGACATACATCTACACTTATCATACTTATTATATTCATGGGACAAACTATAAAATTTTACCGAATAATAAATCAATATAATCAGCGCAAATAAAATCTGATATTATCACCATCAAATATCAGTATTTATTTATTGTAATATATCATTGAATATTTTGATTTAATTTAATCCACACGTTTATTATTTATTAAGAGATTTTTTTTAAAAAACATTCCACAAAAATGCGTATTTTGAAATTAATTATGCAAATTTTTTTATTCATGTGCTTTTTGTCACACACACAATAATATTTATTTAGTTTATATGGTTTTAACATATTTTTTTATAAGTGGGTTAATGAAGTGCTTTGACTTATTAGAGCTCTGCAACTATATTAATATATTATATGTAATATTAGAATAATTATTTTGTTTTTTCACCATCAAATAAATATCAGTATTTTTTTATTGTAGTATATTATCAAATAATTTAGGTACACACATATAGCTTTCATTTAATCCACACATTTATTAATAATATGCAATTTAATTTTCAACCACATTTTAATTTTATTAATTAAAAAGAGTTTATTTAAGTGTGATATTTGATCTACAAACATTTATTAGTATAGGAATATAAAGAATTAAATCATAATTGTATTGCATGACCAAATATATGAATGTATATCTCTTTTCTGTAAATTGCTTCATCCATTTTTTCCATAGTGTGCAATAAAGTTATAAATTGACGTCTTTTTTCTTCATATGAGTGTGTAAATACGATAGTAGAGTTACTTAGCTACATCTATGATAGGTTTTTTGTTAGTTAATGCCTAGTCTGAGCCTCGCTCGAGGCACTATATTACATCAGAAATTCGTATGTGTTCGAAATGTATGAAGTTCAAAAAATGTTCATTTTAAAACATCATTTAACCTATCTAACTAGACTTTTTAGTAATAGTAAAATGGTCCTATTTGACCGGCAACTAATTTAGATTCATCTATTATCTATATTACATTTCATGTCTCTGTCACTAGAAGGTATTTAATCGTAAACTGTTATAATTTATAAATAATATTCAAACGGAGTGACGCATGACAGGCAGTGTTACCAGATGGAAAAATAATATTTTATATGATTAATACATACCTAAGTATATAGAAACGAGTATTTCAATGATAATAATAAATAACGATTCTCAAAAAACAGTATTTATCGGGAACCTCGCTTTTTAAATAATATTGTGATGAGTGTTGTCATCATACGGAAAACGTATTAAATTGTTTTATTTATAATTTTCTTTGAAAATTCAAACATGTTCCGAATGAAAAAACAAACAACTTCCTATTAAAAAAACCAGGCAGAAAATTACCATAGTAATACTATACTATTCGTTTGACTTTGGCACATTTGCATTATAGATTCGTGGATTTGTTTTGGCAGCGCATCTGACGTAATAAAGTATGTATTTAATCACGGCCAAGTGTTCCTCGGACATATTGTTCTTTTCCAATAATTGATTGACTGTTTACAATGATTCAATGGGTCATGATTTGTGGGTCGATATTGCGCAATATGTGTTATTGTTGAGGTCAGCGCGGTTCAAGAACGTTGTTGGCAGAGCGCCTAGATTTGCGCACATCTATTAATTATTCATCGACACATCCATAAATCAATACTCTGGATCACCGAATATTCTGGACCATTACACATTATGTGTTCTACGAGAATAGAACGCTGTCTAGCTTCCCGTCGAACAAAAAAAAATCAATCATGAAGATGGAAAGTGTTCCACTGCTTTTAGCTTCATTGCTCAAGTGTATATGTAATACTAGTGTATTAGTGAGTCGTGTGTGTACGAATAGACTAAATCTTGGTGGTATTGGTGTACACACATACGCACCGCATGCATACAGTCTCATTACACGATTTCATTGAATGAGGGTTCTAGTTTGTAGATATATGTCCAGCCAGCAACATTATCGGCCGTATTCAATATAAGAGTGTGTTAGTGAGCCGCGTGTGTACGAATAGACTAGAGCTGGGTGGTATTGGTGTACACACATACGCACCGCATGCACACAGTCTCATTACACGATTTCATTGAATGAGGCTTCTAGTTTGTAGATATATGTCCACATTATCGGCCGTATTCAATATAAGAGTGTGTTAGTGAGCCGCGTGTGTACGAATAGACTAGAGCTTGGTGGTATTGGTGTACACACATACGCACCGCATGCACACAGTCTCATTACACGATTTCATTGAATGAGGCTTCTAGTTTGTAGATATATGTCCACATTATCGGCCGTATTCAATATAAGAGTGTGTTAGTGAGCCGCGTGTGTACGAATAGACTAGAGCTTGGTGGTATTGGTGTACACACATACGCACCGCATGCACACAGTCTCATTACACGATTTCATTGAATGAGGCTTCTAGTTTGTGAATATATCCACATTATCGGCCAAGTATTCAATATAAGAGTGTGTTATTGAGCCGCGTGTACGAATAGACTAGAGCTTGGTATTATTGTGGACATGCATACGCACCGCACACACACTTTCATTACACTGATATATTGAAGACGGCCCTTAGTTTGTAGAGAAGGAGTCCAGATTATCGGCCGTATTAAATATAAAGAGTGTGAAAGTAAGCCGTGTGTGTATACGATAGACTAAATCTTGGTTGCATTGAGTGGCTGGGCATACGCATCGCACGCACACACTCTCATTAAACTTTTATACTGAATACGGCTTCTTGTTGGTAGAGAAGGTTTCCACATTATCGGATGTATTCAGTATAATAGTGTAATAAGAGTGCATTAGTGAGTCGTATGTATACGAATAGACTAGAGCTTGGTAGTATTGGTGTAAACGCATATGCATCGCACGCACACACTCTCATTACACTATTGTATTGAATACGGCCCGTAGTTTGTAGAGAAGGTACCCACATAATCAGCCACATTCAATATAATAGTGTAATAAGAGTGTGTTAGTGAGTCGTGTGTGTACGAATAGACTAGAGCTTGTTAGTATTGGTGTACACCAGTTCTATTCCTATACGCACCACATGCACACACTCTTATTACACGATTTTATTGAATGCGGCCGTTAGAGACGCAAAGGCGAGCTACTCTTTGTTTCTTATGTTTGTAGAGCAAAAATCACACTTTAAAGATTAAACACAAGCCATTAGCTTGTTATTTAGAGTAAATGTCAATCAATAACCAGCTGGTAAGCCGCCAACGTCTCTTATTGGTGTTTATACAAATTCGTCCGTATTCAAAATAATAGTGTAATGAGAGTTTGTTAGTGAGTCGTGCTAGAGCTGATAGTATTGGTGCGTATACGAATAACTAGAGATTTGTAGTATTGGTGTACATCAGCTCTATTCGTATACGCACCGCAAACACACACTCTCATTACATTATTATATTGAATACGGCCGTTAAAGTTAATACAATTGAATTTTTTTTTGTTAAATGAGATGATAATTTAAGGCCCACTAAATCCTGTTTATGAAAATGTGTTTTTTTATTTTTTTAGTACCATTATCAGAAAAATCATGTCAAAATAGAGGAGGAGAATGTATGGATCAATGTTCTGAAGCTATGACCGATAATATAGCCGAAGATTGTTCTTCAGACAAAGTTTGCTGTATCCTCAACAATTAATTAATAATTAAATTATATATATATATGTATCACAAAATTGATGATTTTTTCTCCCTCACAAAATCACCCTCAATACCTCACCAAATAATATATTATGTATTTTCAATGTAGTTTAGCGATTTTACTGTAATTTATAATAAAGAACATCCACAAGTGCATGGACAAAAAACGGAAGTATACCAAGCGTTTATATTATAAGTACTTAAACACGAATGCTTTTTATATTATTATTTTGTGTGTTATTTCAATGGCGCATATTATTTATAGAATAAAAATAAAATATGTTGTACTGCGTGATGCTTTCAATAAATTTTTGTGTTTTTTATCACCTTTTTTTCTCTTGGCGATTTTATATTATGTGTGTATTTTGATTTTCGGTTCGATTGACTGAAAAGCCGATCGGATTTTCATGTTGAATTGCTTAAATGACTTTTTAATGGATTGTGTGTTTGTTGAGCAATTGCCCTCATTCCATGACAACCATGGGTCAGTTTATGTAGACTTGACCATGGTTCTTCTGACCCTTTGATTGACCAGATCTTGTGTAAGACTAAATAACTTAACTTTATAAATGCGACCACTGGGACAATTGAGCCTAGGATATTTTGCCCACGAAGGACATGCGTCCAATTAATTTAAAATCATAACAATTATAATATTTTATTCACATTATTTTTTGCTATCGAGATCACTTAAGATTATAAATATAGATAACTGCCCTATGAGAGATGAGGAATGTAAGTATTAAATCGACAAATAATTTAAAATATCTACAATATGTAGACTTCATTTTTGACATTATCCCAAAGAATTTATTAAACTTATCAGATGAAAGTGCTTAATATTAAATCCCATGCTATTTTCAAATAGACAGTATTATAAAATCAAGCTTTTTTATTATTAATATTGATTACGACATAAAAAAACTTGTATGTATTATAAATGTGTACGGGCAACACTGTAAAGAATGTTGACAGTTGTGTTTGACAAGTAAACATTAAATTATTGAATCTTCATGATGGTTGAGTAAAAGAATATCTACTATAATATTCTTATCTAATATATGGAATAAACTTCTTTTAAACATTTTAATCTAAGTAATGTTTATTACCTTTCCAGTGATTCTGATGTACAGTCATAAGAAAATCAAAACTATAATAAAATTTTCAATATATGAAATACTTCCCATAGGAAAATTAGATGTTATTAGAACTTTAACATTACTTTTTCTATTATGGCTTAATAATAAGCTTGTCCTCGAGAGCTCGGTCTTCCACTTCATATATAAGGATTGCAGAATATGAGAGACTGCTGCTTAATTAATCTAAAATCTACTAAGAAGTATAAGAATGAGGAATAATAGAAAAGAAATGATTCATAATTAGGTAACTTTAATATAAAATGTATACTTTATACAAACAGGTTAAATTAGGTCTAATCTTATTGTTTTCTAAAGTCAAGAACACACAATGATGGGTCTCTTGTATTTTTTCAATACTATAAATATATTTACAATTTTTAATAAAGGTATAATATGCACTTTATTTCAAATATTACTAAATCTTTATATTAGCACAACGATAGTTGGTTTTGATTTCCTTTTTTGCTTGTTCATGAATACTAATAAAGCAAACTCGTAGCGAGTACATATTTATGTTTAAGAGAAATCAATCCATTCATTTCAAACATAAATAACTTTTAGAAGCATCCTTTAAGACATTTTAAAGATATCATGCAAAAGTATATAATTCATATTTAAATGATGAAATAAGTTTTTCTTTTTTGAATGTAACATTTGGTCCAACGCATTGAATGACGGTGAACTTGATTTATATTTACATTGTACAAAATGGTGATTTCTGAACAGGTGACAGGATAAAAAGTTTATCTAAATAAATACTTTTCAACGTCTGTATTTTTCACAAAAACACATTCATAAATGAGACTTACAAATTATTACCTAAACAAATAATACAATCCTTAAAGTATATTGTGGAAATAATGATCAATGAGTACAGTCTCACATTAAATTTCATAATGTCATGATTGAATATTCATTGAGGATACCTCAAAATAATATTTATGTCTATGAAAAACAAACAAAGTCGCTTCTTGACATACTTTCATGGGGTGAAAACTATATAAATATAATATGTATATAGCAGTTTTAAAATAATTAAATACTCATTTAAAGCACCTTCAAAAAAATTATATAATATGTGCATTTATATATTATATAAAAGAGGAATATTCCTATTATCTGATTAGTAGGTTTTTGGATTTCAATATACATATAAATAGAGTTTCATCTTGATAAATAAATAGAATTAAGTATATAGGGTATTTTTAGGGAATGGAACTACAAAGCAAACTTTCCGTGTGTAATATACATACTGTTTGTTTAATATTAATATAAATTTTAATTATAAATATTATGTATTTATTGATTGTATGTTGCTTTCGGTAAGTTTGCTTCTTAGTACCGCCCTCGTCTTAATACTACGTGCATTTAATACATGAAAGATGAAAATATGATGAAATCTGTATGAATGATTTATGTATATAAATAGTTATATAAGGATAGGTATTCAAGTATTCGTTTGAGGTCCTTTTGGTTTGATCATCATCGATGCTCTCTTTAATGTGTAATCCCAACCTCTCCAACGGAACCAGACAATACCTGAGGATGAATAAAAATTATTATCAATGGGTTTAAAATGTCAAAATTGAAAACAAACCTTGTCTGGCGGTAACATCTTGAGGATCGTGCAAGTAGAGGCCGTTAAGTCCCCTTCCGCATGATTTCCACCACCATCCTCCTTTCAACATCGATGCACAGTTCAACGAAGACCTGTCGTTATCTCTGTAAGACAATTATAAATATTTTATCAAAAATTTTATATATATTACTTTGTCTAGTATTTAAAATCCAATATAACCTGTTATAAGTGGAGAATGGACTGTTATTTGATCCGTACCATGGATCATTCAGAGAATCTCCTGCATTACCTTCGTATCCATCAATTTCCAACTTATAATATTCACTCTCTGAATATATTTTGAAATGAGAATACTGTGCATATCTAAAATCATTTTTCATTAATAACAAATAATACATACATTAATAATAATCAATTCCAACCTTTTGTTTCCTTCAAAATCTTCCAATTCCACTCTGAGCATGTAATCTTCATTATTTGTCAACATGTAAATGTTTTCATTGCCCAACCAGAATTCCTTGGAAGGATCACCGAATCCATTTTTATAGTCTGCCCAATCACGGTTGAAGTTTTCAGAAGCTCCCAAATCATCTCTTCTTTGGATTACCTATTGTTATAAATAAAACATTATGAACATTTCTTATGACTTTCAATAAATTATTTGGCAATTATTATCTCACCGTCCAACCACCTTCGGCAATTTCTTGTTCGCAGTACACTTTCAAGAACCAGTATGTCGTGCCTCTTATCTGAAGATAGTAAACTCCGGAATCTCTCATTCCTAAATTTAGTAGATCAACACACGAATAACCCTAAACCAAAATAAAGATACTATAATATTTTGTACCTATCCTTTTTAACAGTAAAAAAAAATGTAATCGCAAACTATCATTGATTGATTTAAGCATTTCTATAAGTGATTCCTCTAAATTTAAACCAAACAATGATAGGATGGGATTAGGATGTAAATACCAAAAACGCAATCCTTAAAGATAATACAGGTACATTGTTCTTGATTTAAACTCATCTTAATAAATTATACAATTCAACAGTAACTATTAGAGATTTTTTAACTTTCTTTTTGGTCCAAAAAAAAAAAAAACTAAATATTAAAATAATTGAACGCTTGCAAATGTTAGTTGTTATATCATTTTAATTTGAGAAGTAAATAGGGATTCGAACCCAAATTTCTCCTTATAGCATCCCATGGAATAATTTTTAATACATTATTAAAAAATGCATTTATATTGTTTTAGTATTTTAATCTAAGATACACCCAACCATTATTGTTATTATTTGTTTCTTATATTTGTAGAATAAACGATAAATTTTAAAGCTAAGCTACCAACACTTGTGATTAGACACTACAATATCAAACATCATTAATCAGATTCTTCTGTGTTAAATTAACATAGATGCATATCCAAAGATTGACATTTGCTCTACAAATAGAGGAAACTAAGGACCGTATCCAACTTAAAAGTGTGTCAGTGTGACGTGTGTGTACGAATAGACTAGAGCTTAGTAGTACACGCATTCCCACCACACGCACACACTCTCATTATATTGAATACGGCCCAAAGAATAATAAAAAAAACCACTCCAAAAATACAGCATATATTTTTATATCGACGCTAGAAATGAAAAAGTTCCTAAGCGACATTTGGACAACTTTAAAGTAGAGTCGTTTAACTTTATTTTTTAAACAATAAATATCATAACTTTTCTCCTATTGAAGATTTTAAAATGATCCTTTTTATCTTGAAACTTAATAACACCACCTATTTATGATATTAATAAAAATCTCGCTTTTCGGCAAATTAATGCTTCTTGGTAGGATTTTCTCACTTATATATAATATTGATTAAATTATCGCTTAGGTACTTTTTCCTTTCCAGCATCGATATTCATTTACTGGTGTTTTTAATCACTTTCGTTTAGTTATATGGATAAAATGTTCATTCAAAAGGTTCACAGCTATATATTTATTTAAAAAATTGTTTTTACTGTGGGTGTTTTTAAATGACAAAAGTTATTTATTAAATTTTATTTAGACAATTTGGCAATTTCACTATTTTTTAAAACATATTATTTTAGAGTAAGATTATGTAACTTGATTGGGAAAAATATAAGAGGGTTGCAAGGCTTACAATTATTCTTTAAATAAATAGATTACTGACGAGAATCAGGGATATTTAACTGTCTCGATGCTTTTTAACGAGACAAAAATTAGAAAATCCAAATATGCAAGTCATAGACAAATTAGTTAGGCACTACCAGAAGTGAGATGGAAATGTTATCATTCGATTGAGATGGATTTTCGCAATATTGCGTTGGTGTCAGTTAAACGCAATAGTGAATACTTGTGGAAGACTCACTCTGACATCTTTATAGTTGGCAATCACATCTGTAGTGAAGGTGATGTTGGCAATACTTGGCTTATTCTTCACACTCGGAAAGATGATTCCTCCTTTTCTGGTGCTGGCTGTAGTTGGTTGAGAAGTCACTCCTTGGCTGCTCACAGTCACGGTTATCGGTCCTCGGCTAAACATTCACATGATAAAAAAAAACATAAACTTGTTTATTAAAGTCCAGACAATACAAAACAGCCCGCGAACGCAAAAGCGATGCAAAACACACGCAAAAATTCGCCGCAAGCGCAAAAAACGCAATAATCCCCCATTTTGAATTACGACATTTAAACAGCTTATTCTCTTTGACCTCTGTCATTGTATATTTAAGGCCGGCAATGGACTATTAGTCAAAAGCCTGCCTAATTACCCCCATGTCGATTTCGCAAACACCGTGTGACAGACGCAATTTTACTCTTGCGAAACCGTCATTTTGATATTTTTAGTTGGGTTTCTAACCTTGTTTCTGGTGTCAGGGTGGTTGTGGCCAGGAATGGAGATGATGGTTCAGGACCGAGCTTGGCCAAGTCTTCGTCAATGGGTCTGTCTGTGGTTACTTCTACTGGGGGCTGTTGTTCTACGGAAATTACGGTCCTCGGTATTAAATCATCGTCTTGTTTTTTGAGTCTTCTTTCCACCACGTCCAAATTTTCAATAATCAAGTTTGTCTTGACGTTCAAGTCGTCGTGGATTCTATTGATTGCTCGTTCTTGTCTCTGTGTTTGCGTGAGTAATTCTTCTGATTTCGGCACCAAATCATCTATGGAGCTCTTCGTGCCAACGACGACATTCCAAACTTCGTCCATTTTGTCAGTGACGTTGATTATGGGTATCATTTTAGTGACTAAAGAATCGATTTTGCTTGTTTTGGTTGAATGCCTGGGAGGTCTTGAGCTGGAATTGCTTTGATGAGGGACATCATCAGCTTCAACGAGTGCAGAGTGAATATCGGAGACTGTATTGAGGACTTTGCCTAAATTCTCCGACACCAAGTTTATATGGAATTGAAGCTTCCTATCAACATTTCCAGTTGCCGTTCTGAGTTGTTCAAGTTCTTTGGTGATGCGGTTAACTATTTCAGTGTTCATGGCTTTAGTGATCTCTATTACATTCATGCTTACCGGTTTCTTCTCACTAGCTTCAGCGTTTATATCGTCTACAGGTAAGAAATTGCTGTCGATTTGGTTTTTAAGACCAACAAGCTTGGTATCGATATCGGAAACTTTCTGATCGAGAGATACTAATCTCATATCTAAGCTGTCTCCTTCGGGTTCGATTTTTCCCGTTTTATCATTTCTATTAGATTCCCTTCCTGAACCTCTCTGAATACCGCCAGGTTGTTGGTGGAAGAGTTTCAGGTCGATTGTGCGAAGTTTTGTGATTATGGCATCTGTTTTATCAATGTTATCATTTACCCTAGAATCAAGGGCTTCAACTCTTCTCATCAGATGTTCGACGGCTTTATCAAGATTCTCTATCCTCTGCAACTTGGTTTCCAAAGTGCTGACTATCACCTCGAATACGTTGAAGATGTATTGCTCTCTGAAAAAAAACAAACAAAAAAAAATTATAAAAAATCCACGGTTGTGTGCCAATCATTGTTGAATGATTCATGGTTAATATGATATAATCCCCGATTGTTTGTAATTCTTATATGAATAATGCATGAAGATCGTTTGTTCAAACAAAGCATCACGGACGCCCAAATATATTGTTGACAAAGTGACAAATATATATAATTAAATTGACACGCTTGTAGTCATTATGTGTAATATTGGTGGGTGAAAAGGGAACTGAAGGTCTTTAAAAAAGGCGAATAATATACACAGTTAACTTGTCACGAAATATTATTTTTACATACCAGAGAACTAAAATCGTGCAGTTCAAGTTTTGCTCATTCACTTACTTAACTTACTACATACTAATTTTAGAGTATGAGAAAAGTGAAGGGTTCTTATTGCCGCCAACTTTAGTAGAATGAGCATTAAAATTTCCATCAAAATTATCTATGAAAACATCTGCTCTACGGACAATCGATCACAATTTGAATACCACTGAAAATTTCTACACCGCATAAACCATTTGATTATTCAGTAGGTCAAAATCATAGAATACGGTCAAAAACCACAACTTGTTACTTTTAAATTAATATATATATATTTCTACATACGCAATTAGACCTTAATTAAAGGCAAACTCAAGATTTATATAAAGTAGGTAAAACGGATATAATTATTGATAGAATATTTATAATAAAGAATTTTAATGAATGCAATTTCCTCTAGAATTATTCATAATCCTGAGAAAAAACTCGATTTGTCTCGTTCAACAAAATTCTTATGTTTGTAGATTAAATATCAAACTTGGCCGCGATTGGTCAGACTAATATTAATGTATCATCATTTGTTTTGTTTTGATTTTGCTCTACAAAAATTGAAATTATTCAATAATAGTTAAAGAATTTCATTTTCGTACTAAAATATTTAAGGATAAGTTATACAAATTTATCTGGATTTATTTATTATTAATGTTTGAATTATAGCCGTAGAAAAAACCTTATTATTTATTAGATTACGATATTAATTTTACTAATAAATTATAAGAAAACGATACCTACTAAATATCAGAGAGTTAAAATAAAATAATCCAATAATAAAGCAATATTATAAAAGTAATTGTTGCAGTATTCAAATACCACAAAAAATCGATCATTCATTTAGAATGCGATTTATGATAAATTTTCTTCAAAAATGTGTAAATAAAACATATAAAAGATTTTTACAGAAATTAGTTTGCGAGAAGAAGATGTTGGTTATATTTTTTCTGAATTATTTATTTATTATTAAAATTAGGAATTTATTTATTCGAACATTTAAATGTTTCAAATGCTTGTATAGAAAATGTTGAAATTACCTATTATTATTATTAAATTAAGAGTATAATATGAATTAAATAAAGTGTTACAATTACAAAAAGTAGTTCGTTTTTTTATACTTAATTATTTTAATTTGTATATTTGCATATTCGTACTGACTTTACAATTTTATACAAAAACAAAGTATTAACCATCAACCTTAATAAATCAAAACAAATTAAGTAACCTTGAGTATAAAGTCCCACGACAATGTGAGTCTACGTGGGAAAAATTATATTTTCCGTGTTAATTCTACTAATTACCCCCATAGATTATTCTATAGATCTGAATATAGTTTAGTAATATATAAATAAATAATTATATAATATGTAATAATAATATTGACCACGCCCAAAGCGGATTCCACTTAAGGCACGAGTTGACCACGCGACTTTATCAATCTAAATGTCATTCTAAAGGCTAAAGTATCACATATTTACAATTAAAAATATCAAATAATCCCTTCAAGACATATCGATAGCTAATTAATTAATTGTATTTTGAATAAGGCCGAGTTTGTAACACAAATTGGATAAAGTGAGTGTCGACGACTTCTTATGTGTGATTCAAGGTTTTATAACTTTATATGTAGAAATTTACATGCAACACATTCACCGAATGATTAAAAAACTAACATTAATTATGGCAATCGAGTGTTGAGATATATTTCTACTTTAATAAAAGATCATGTCCTAAAAAATGTATACAATATTGTATTTCGTATTCATAGTAGCGAAAATGAAGGTCGATTAGTTCAATTTCAAGGCTGAAAATATCACCTTTAGAGAATGGATTAAACAAATAAATTTATAAATAAATCTCCTATCATATACATTTAGCTAAATAACCTATAAAATTACAAACCATTCTTTTCTTTAACACGATAATAAATTCATATCATAGATTTACGGTGTGACCAATTACGACCACTTGTACATATAAGCATAAAAAACAAAGAGTAAATAATAATGAATTGAAAAATTCCAAAGCATCGATTATCACAGCTTTGGGCTAAATGCGTTTTAATAAAATACATAATAAATTATAATTCAAAGAAACGATGGTTGTATTTAAATTTAATAAATAAATTGTAAAAAAATATATAAAAAAATCCATAAACATTTTTTTTGATATACAGAAAAAAATACAACCAACATTTCCGTCTTCCTACTAATTACTGCAAAAATATTTTATTTACACATTTTCGAAGAAAACTTCATCATAAAACGTAGGCTAAATGGATGATTTTATTATACTGCTTTATCATTTGCTAATTTTTCAATTATTATATAATTTATTTGAATCCTCAATTATCATACATCAAATTTTATATTAGAAAGTTGAATGCGGTCAAAGCCTGAAGGATGGCCAAATTACAAAGTTTACACCCAACCTAGGCTTGCTTATATATATATATATATATATATATATATATATATATATATATATAGGGATTTAAATAAATTTTCAAAAAAATAAAATGTCACATGAATGTTGTGTACGTTGAGAGTTTCTCAAGAAAAAGTCTCGCATATGGGCGTTACATTTTTTTTTTAATATAAATATTTGGCACCAATAATTAATAATAGTTGCTGTTGCGCCCGTCTGTGTATTTTATAATAGTGAATGTTAAATTCAAATAATATAATCACTTATATGGTATTGAGTTGGACAAAAAAAACTCACCGCTTAATTTAACCGTCCGCTATTATATTTATTTATTTTTATTATTTGTGCGGTGTTCCAGTTTGTGTATTTAGTTTATTCTGATTGCCCGAGGCTTCGATTACGTTTCAATTCCAGTTATTGTATGTGGTTTTCATTGTACGATATCTCATTTATCGAAACCGACCATACTAAATTATTTTATGATTAAATAGTCCTCAATTCAAATGCGCATAAGGAATAAAATCGCTCACTATTGTTTATTTTAATATGGGACACTATTACAGACAACATTTTCATAATTGTTATAAGATACTAAATAATATTTTATCTAAACAAATTCACTTAAAAATATCGGTTCGTTTATAAATTAATAGAATATAAATAAACAACCAATTAAATTTAAAAGACTCTTTTACTTTTATCCAGCCACAAATGAATAACATATTATGAACGATTGTACGTAAAATTTTAAACAACAGAAATTAATGTGTTAAAAATATAGTTTTTTTTGTTAGTATTATGTAAATTTATATATATGCTAACTAAATAATATTTTATTTAAACAAATACATTTTGAATATCAGTACATTTATAATTAATTATATGACAAAGTATAATATAAATAAACCACCAATTAAAAAGGGCTCTTTTACTTTTATCCAGCATATTCTGAACAGAAATTAATATGTAAAAAATACAGTTTTTTTTGTTAGTATTATTTAAGTTAATTAATATGCAAAAAATACGTTTTTATTAATATTTGTTTACAATACCAAAAGTTTGTTGATATTTTTTTGTAACCTACTGAAGGGAAATTAATCAATTTTCACTTATAACATTTGTAAATTGGTATTTTAAGGATAATAATATGTAATTATTTTTTGAGATATTTAATAATTCATAATAAATGATATTTTTTATGTAATTCATTTTTAAAATAATAAAAAAAAAATTCATATAATGAAGGTCAAAATGTAAACCAAGCAGAACATAAAAAAAGATTATTTTAAAATCGTTTAGCGTGTGAAATTATTAAACTTATAAAAATATGATATTAATAAACAGTGTAATAGCTCAGGAGATAAGGTGTGTGGCTACAAATACTTTTTTTTTAATTGATTTGATCGGTTATTACGACTGGGAGATTGAGAATAATATTAATAAAATCCCGATCGATCGTCTCGATCCAGGTTTACTCTGATTTCCTGGATTAAGGTTATTATTAAGTCGGTGACTTGTGTAACTAGTAATAGTTAAAAAATATATTTAACTTAAAACATGTACTCATTTGCGTCGTTATAGAGGCGACTTGGTCAGATTAGAAAGCAAACAGTATCTCGAGTTCATTATATTCGTATAAGGAGTGCGCGATATCTGGGCGCGGCTCATTCATATTACCTTTTATATTTATTTCCAATATAAATTAAACCAATAAATAAGCGCATTTGTTAAAAGACTAATGCCACTTTATATAAACACACGAATCCAGTTTAAAATCATGACAATTTGCCGCAATTCCATTTATTTAATTACACTCTTCCTGATACGATCGAGCGGATTTCCTCAAACCGTAAAAACATATAATATTTTTTTTATTATTATATTTTTTTTATTTTAGTCTTGACCGTTGAAATAATGCAAACACGGGTCGTTAACATCATTTGAAATATTGTTGGTGAAAACTTTTTCAAAAGAATTCGCATGACAAATTCGACACGTTTGTTATTCTGGTGTCATTTTTCACAAGTGGTGACTGATTTTGTGATGTTTTTCAACCGGAATGAAAGTGAATTTATTTTGAAAACTACATTTTCCTACACCATTTAATTATTTAATAACGTAGATACTCAATTAACCTCTCTTACACTAGTTTTATCTGTATAATTTAATACTCTTATGTCCCCAAAGTTAAATTTAAAAATAAGTTTAGAGACTGAGTGGCATATGGCCATAGAACGCAATACGCCCTTTTTAAAATTAAAGAGTCTGGAGGAATAAAGACGGATAACTGAATACGCCCTTGTTCCGTAAAATCATTTTTAAATACACTCAAAATTATATATTGATCTATGTAAAAAATAAATAATTAAAAAGTCAATAATTAATTATAGAATATTTTACTAGATTACCTCAAACCTGACAATGCCAGTATACGCCCTTATTCCATCCAAACCCTAAATTGTGCTTTTCATGCAGTATGTATATTTTTTTTAATTTAACAATATTTTTGAACAATTCGCCTCTTTTTAAACATTAAACAATAAATATATGAACTTATATTATAATAAGTAACACCACCGATATTAGAAGGCCGGACTAGTGGATGATAAATACCAAGATGGCGGACCAAGCAGATGAGTTTGACAGAGGCAACACTAATTGTCATATGCTTGATCAATACAATATTGATATATATATATATATATATATATATATATATATATATATATATATATATATATATATATATATATATATATATATATATATATATATATATATATATATAGGTAAAAAGATGTAAACACTCTGTACACCTAAGTCTATTTCCAAATATGTATTGTTCTATCAATCAATGTAAAAACTTATGTTAATAAAGAGTAATATATATATATATATATATATATATATATATATATATATATATATATATATATATATATATATATATGTATATATATATTTATATATATTACCCTTTTCCCTTAAAATTACTTGATAATAAACTTAAAAAACGGTATCGATTATGTTACCAAAAACAATATTAAATGTGGAATATTTAAAATTCATTAATACAGATTGAAGAAATGTTATTATTATTTTTTTAATTTAATAATTTGCTCGTCAAATTTCCATCGCCGCGATTATTAAATTTGAACCCTTTTACTTAAAAAAAATAAATAAAATAGAACACACAGTTGTATAATTTTAATAGCGATGTTTGTTTTTAATGTGTGTAATTATTTAGTAATCGGTTGAATAAACTCACCTTATAAGGCTCGATGATGTCAGATTATACAGAAATATTGTCATTTGTGTATGCAATATGTCGTGACGAGGGTTTCTTCTTCAACAATCATAATATTGAATAATGTACCTTTATTTGAAATAAAAATAAAAAATAAAACGGTTGCAAAACACGGCGTTGAAAAACAATCGGTAATGTATCAGAATGTGGAACAATTAGCGATAAATTTGACCGTAAAATAACACAGATCGTAAATTCTCTTCACCGCAATTTTTGTTAACCGTGTCTATAATTAGTGAGGTTTTTTTTAAAAAAAAAACTGTGAACGTGTTTTATTTGTTACATTGTGTGCGAATTTTCTCGACAGCCGAAAAATCTATGGCCATTGTTTGGCTAAATAATAATTATGTGTAATAGCACAATTACCATTTTAAAAGCCATCAATTATAATAATATAAAATTTTTAAATTGGTTGTCTCTCTTCTATAACGCACGTCGATCGAATTCCAAACGAAGTTCGTATATGGAGGTTCAATTTTACATTATAATCACTAACTGAAGCAGTAAAACTTGGGTTCCAAATATTTATTTTTATATGTTTGACTTTAATAAGTTTTCCATAAAATGCTATTTGAAATGAAGCTCAAAATTCTCCACAAATCTAAATTCATCATATTAAAGAAGTAGATCGAAGTCTAAGCGAAGGTCGTATATTGAAATTCCACTGTAAAATTATATACGTTTGGCTTTCATTGTAGACATTTATTATTATTAACGCATTTTATTTTATATTAAAATAGAATCGAGTGGTATAAAGGCTTTTAAAAACTTTTAAAGTTTTAAGATTTTAAAGACGCACTTGGATCGAGTTCCAAACTAAGGTGGTATAATGTACAATTATAAACTGAAGCTGTAAAATCTCCATTTAAACATTTAGTTTTGGCTTTCATTATTAATAAGCCTTTTTTATATTAAAATTAAAGATTCTGTTGGAATAAATGGCGGATAACTGAATACGCCCTTTTTCCATAAAATGCCCTTTTTAAATTGATTATCTCAAATCTAACAATTTCAGTATACGCCCTTATTCCACCCAAATTCTCAATTGTTCTTTTCATGCAGATTGTCTAAAAGTTTTTAATTTAATAATATTTTTAAACAATTCGCCTTTTTTAAACATTAAACAATAAATATATGAACTTATATTACAATAAGTAACACCACCGATATTAAAAGGTCGGAATAGTGGATGATAAATATCAAGATGGTGGACCAAGCAGATGAGTTTGATTGAGGCAAGACTCACTGTGTCATTCAGATTCATCTGCTTGATCAATACAATATTTTTAAACAATTTGCCTCTTTTTAAACATTAAATCTAAAAAAAAAAACTTATGGATATCATCGTTAAATATGACTTGTTTGTTTTACTTGATTATTTCGTAACTGACAGTATCAGTATACGCCCTTATTCCACCCAGCCCCTCAATTTGACATTGACTAATATAAGTTTTCACATGATATCTTTTTTATGAATAAGCTTCTCATATAGTATATTTTGCAGTTACGTTTTTGTATTAATCACCCATCAAAATAAACTTTCAAAGTATGAATATGAAGATCTGATTCACACGCATAAGAACGCGAATAACTTCCGTTTGTATGAAGAAAGTCATATTAAAAGTGTTCTTTTTTTTATTATTATTTAGTCAATGCTTTCGACATTTTGATTCACAAGATCACATTAATGGTCATCAATTAATTAGCGGGTGAAAGTGTTTGCTTGAATTATGAGTGTACATTTTCCGGTGTGATTAATCATGCCATTGGACAAATTGACTTTGTCAAGTATTTTAAATGTAAATTTAAAAAAATTAAAAAAAGTTTCCTACGTGCATATTTCCAACGTCACGATAATAGCATAAAAATTACCCAAAAAATCGTGTGCATCGATACAAATAATATATTTTTAAAACTAAACATTCGTGTAGGCAATCTACTACCGATGACGAGAAAGCCAAACAAATGGATGTATAAATATCAAGATAGCAGACCAAGCAGACGAGTCTGAGTGAGACAATTAAGGTCTGGCCAAAGTTATAATATATGAAACTGCGCGAGGAGTTTGCTGTAAAATTGTGCGCGTACTGGAGTTTATTATATTTTCACTCGTTGACAGTTCGCTGCGAACGGATTTCGCGTTCTTTTTGGCCGGGTGCTTCTGTCAAACTCATCTGCTTGGTCCGCCATCTTTATATTTATCATCCACTAGTCCGGCCTTTTAATATCGGCTGTGTTTCTTATTAAAATACACAATTGTTAAATTAAAAATAGTAAAACTTTTATACAATCTGCATGAAATGCACAATTGAAAATTTGGGTGGAATAAGGGCGTATACTAAAATTGTCAGCTTTGAGGTAATCTAGTAAAATATTCAATAATTAATTATTATCTTTGGTAACAAAACCATTTTTAACACATCAATTAAAAATGGCATTTTATGGAAAAAAGGCGTATTCAGTTATCCGCCTCTATTACACCAGACTCTTTAATTTTAATAAAAATAATATGGCATATTAATTATGAATATGTCCAATGGAAGCCAAAGTTATATGTATATGCCTTCTAATAGTGGCGTCGGATAATTCCATATTTAACAATCGTAATAATTTTATTAATTAAACAAATCGGTAAGGGTATTTTGCTTGATATACGACCTTCGTTTGGAATACGTGGGGTAATTACACTCGAGTGTAATATATAATATTTAAATTCTTGGTGGTTAATAGAATTGCTCCATACATGTATTGTATACGAAGACACTGGCACTCTTTTTTAACATTCATTGCATGATTTCATCATTAATTGTTTATTTTATTTCAGTTAAAATATATTCAAAATATCGCCGGGTAGTTAATTATTAAGTTTATTATAATTTTAAGTAGTTATTTAATAAAAAACAGTCCTTTTCGGTACGAAACCAAATTAAAAATACCAACTGCATGCATACACAATTAAATTAAAAAATGATGCATTAACAAAATGTAACAATTAAAAACGACACATAAATCAATGCAAAAGTCGCTATTGAATAAATATACAAATAATAAAATATTGTTTGCCTCATTTGGAATTAATTTTAAAATATTCAAATAAACCACGTCATAATAGTATAATATTATTAGAAATACTAGTTCTAAATAACGGCTTGTCTAATATAAGGGGAGTAACAGAAAGTATCAGGAATGCATAAGAATCGTGAAGGTAGACAGTGTTTTGGTATCTGTCTATGATTACTTAACCCTTAAACGACCGCCAGCAGCAATTATTCTAGAATTAAAATGCATATGATATTAAAAAAAAAACAATTTCATTTAATATTATCTGTACGTATCAATTTCATACCAAGCAGATGATTTTGAGGCAACACTAATTGCTAATCATCACACTCACACTCGTCTACTTGGTACGTCATCTTGATATTTATACATGCAGTTGTGAAGCCTGCTAATATATCGCTTAATGCCTTGGATAGTATTTATTTATTTATTCAATTTTGATATGTACTATTTGATATTATTTTTGATATTTACAAATAACCGATAGGCTATAAACAGATTATGGAGAAAAAAGCTGAATTTTGACAAAATATTGGTAATATTATGGTTTTTAGGTAAGTTATTTTACCTCTGGATGTATGTAAAATTTGCTCTATGTATGAACATAAGAAACAAGGAGATAATTTACTTAAATGTTTGTTAATAACATCAAATAATATCACATTTTCCCAAAATAAAAAAGATTAATTAGTATGTAGAAATTTGGTCTCCCGGCAACTTAAGTTTGACATTTGCTCTACGAAGAAAATTTTTTTATTTTGAAATTTATAACGAACAAACCTTGCAAATATCGACATATTTTTATAAATTTACTACTAAGAGTAATACAATACACAAATAAATAAAATTAAGATCATCATCATCATCATAAGCACTCCAGTTCAGTGATGAACCAAGGCTTCCCGCACCAGCATCTTCCACTTAATGTTCCTCCAGTTATTAATTCCCAAACTCGTAACTACCTTATCTTAGCCTAGGTCTACCCTGCCTTCTCTTACCCACAGGCTTGCTGGATAGTATTTCC